>SRLM01002554.1:0-101966 GCA_015708895.1 Populus ilicifolia | reverse complement strand
ATGCTCTTGTTTTCTCTCTTTGTATTCTTTATGCTTTGTTTTAGCATTAATTGAATAAGATGACTAATGTAATCATGTTAACAATTTATAATATGATTGGAACCTCCTTTGTGTGTGGTTTCCAATTGAATAATAAGAGTTTATACTATACTTGTTTGAAATACCATTAGTGGAACCTCTAACCTTGACATTTGTTATTATCATTGTTTAATCCTTGCTTTAATATTTCATCTCAAAGTTCTCATCTTCTTCTTTCTCTTTATTATTGTTGTTATTATTACTACTACTACTACCACTACTAGTACTATTATTATTATTATTATTATTATTGTTATTGTTATTATTGTTGTTGTGGAATTGTTGTTATTTATAATTTGTACAATAACCTCCCTGTGGTTCGACCCCGGTCTTGCCGGGTTATTTATTACTTCGACACTCCTACACTTGGGAGAAGACATCAATCTCTTTGTCGTGTCAAAATCCCTCTTCATTTGAACAATATTTCACTACCAATGTTTCACCAACATAAGTGTCGATTGTAAACTTGACAACTGATGACTCACATAGGATGAAATTATCTAAATATGTTGATTATGATAAATTGACTGCTCTAAAAGAAAGATTGAGGGCAATCAAAGGGCAAACTTATATGATCTTGTTCATGCTGTAGAGATGTGTTTAGTTCTAAATGTCGCTGTACCCAAAGAATTTAGGGTACAAGAATTTATCAAATTTACTGGAATTGAATGCCTAATCACTCATCTTAAATCTTATTGTAATAAGATGGCAAAAGTGGTGAATGATGAGAAACTTCTCATCCATTTCTTCCAAGACAGTTTTTCTAGATCAACACTAAGCTAATATACAAGGCTAGATAATACAAAGATCAGAAAGTGGAAAGATTTGGCAACCTATATTCTCATGTGCAACCCTCTTTGATAGAAAAAAAAATGGTCACTATATTTTCCAACACTTTTAAATCTCCTTACATTAAACACTTAGTAGGTAGTTCAGCTCAACATTTTTATAATGCTGTAACTATTGCTGAGAAGATAGAACAAACAATAAGAATGGGGAGAATGTTAGAGCCTATTGAGAAGAAAAGCTTTACTAGGAAGAAGAAGGATTCCAAGGTAAACAACATGGAAGGAGGGTATAAGGGTAAGAAAAAAATTATCATCATTATAACTTTCAAATACCTACCCAACAAGTTGCAAGTGTAAATTTCACTAAACCTTTCCCTACCAACCAATAAAACCAACCAAATGACCAATAAAGTAACCAGATTGTTAATCCTCTAAGAAGGAATTTTTAAAGAACCTAAGAACGACTGCCACCATTACCGCTTTCCTTGGGAAAAATGTACTCAAAGTTGTCGAGTATTAGGTAAGTGTCCTCTATTCCCTTAACCCTACTAGAACCTCCATAAACAAATTGGTATAAGCCTGATATAACATGTGAGTATCATGTTGACATTACTGGGCATAACATTGAAAGCTGTAATGCATTTAAAAATAAGCTTTTACAATTGATAAAAGCTGGATGGATAACTTTTGATGGTGTGTCGAATGTGAATTCCAACCCTTTACCCCATCATGCTATAAGTAGTGGAGGGGTAAATGCTATAGGAGTAAAGGATAATAAGGAAAGAGTTTTGAAGGTTTCTATGGAAAGACTGTATGGTATACTGGTATAGTCTAGATATTTATCTAAGTTTGAACCAACGATGAAGGGAAATAATTACTGTAAGTTTCATGATGAGGTAGGACATCACATTAATGATTGTGAAGAATTTCACCAAGAAGTGGAAAGGATGCTGATTTTCAACATAATACGGATAAAAAGTGAAGAAGAGAGTAATGAAGTTGGGATGATAGGTTGTCGGGAGAAAAAAATAGAGATTTGTAGACTCCAACCAATTATAAGTGGTCCACTAAAACTAATCCTAACCAAGCCTATATGCATAAATAATAGAAGTTATGGTATAATGCCTTATAATTATGGATATTCTTTCAATATTAAGAATCCTACTCCTATCTTTCATACTGAAATCGGTGGTTTAACTTAAAGTGGTCGGTGTTTTATACCAGAAGAATTAGAGAGGAAAAGGAAAGCTAAAGGAAAAGAAACAGTTGATGCTTTTACAGATATGGAAGTGAACAAACTTATAAGTGAAGAGGAGTCTAATGAATTTTTGAAGTTGATGAAGCATAGTGAGTATAGTGTGGTAGATTAGTTGAAGAAAACTCATATTAGAATCTCTTTAATGTCACTTATCTTGAATTTTGAGTTACACCGTAAAGCATTGCAAAAAGTGTTAAATGAAACATATATGCCACAGGATATTACTTAGGATACAATGAAAAATTTGGTAAGAAGAATTCAAGACTCCAATTACTTATACTTCACTGAAGATGAGTTAGACCTGAAAGGGACTAGGCATAACAAGCCTTTATACATCATCATGAATTATAAGGACTATTTGATCAGCAAAATGCTTGTGAATAATGGTTCAGCTTTGAATGTACTACCAAGACATATGCTAGATGAGATGCCAATTAATGCTACTCATATGAGGCCAAGTACTATGGCAACTAAAGCATATGATGGTTCCCCTAGACAAGTAATAGAGACCATTAACATTGAATTTTTTGTAGGGCCTCATATGTTTCATTAAGAAAGATTTGATTTGCCGGTACGGTTCACCTGAGAAGATAGTGACCAATAACGCCTAGAATTTTAATGGAAAAATGATCACAAAATTCTATGTGAAGTGAAAAATTAAACATTCAAACTCATCTCCCTACATATCAAAGATGAATGATGTCGTGGAAGCTGCAAACAAGAATATCAAGAAGATTATCTAGAAGATGGTAGTCACTTATAAGGATTGGTATGAGATGCTTCCCTTTGCTCTACATGCATATCGCACAATAGTAAGAACATCTACTGAAGCTACACCTTATTCACTAGTATTTGGGATGGAGGCGGTGATGCCTTTGGAAGTAGAAATTCCATCTTTAAGAGTACTAATAGAATCTGAACTAGAAGAAGCTGAATGGGCTAAAGTGAGTGATTAGTACTCAAAAGTGCATTTTTATCCTGGTTTTATATCATTATTTTGCACTTGAAGTATCAATAACTCCTTAACTAAAGTACGTTTTATAATAATTTATCTAATAATATAAGATACCTTTAATTTATGGTAAATGCCCATTTTAAATGCAGACATATCACATAAATGAAAGGATTGATTGATGACTTTAAGAACTTCATTTGCAAAGGCAAAGAAATGATCAAGCTTAGAAAAGAGATGTCGGTGCAATCTAAACCGGAACACTGTTCGGTAATTAGGCCATATCTAGAGCTATAGATCTCAGATTTAGGTCTACTTTATATGGATGGAAAGTTAAGACATAGGCCTACAACTTTTATATGGAGCCTAAGATCTAAAAAGGCCATTTTCAAGTCTAAATTGTTGCAACAACAAAGAAGTCTGAATCTGTCCTCCAACCCAAGCACTGTTCAGTATTTTGGCCATATCTGGAGTTCTAGAAGTCGAAATGAGTTGAAGTTTTTACACAAGAAAGCTGAGATAATTGCCTAGAACGTTTATGTTTTCAAGTGGCTCTAATCTTGATGTCATCAATGACGTTTTGGGCAGACAAGAAAGGATAAGGATTGTCACCAAGTCAAGGGTTGGCCACCTACTCATCAATTAGTCATCAAATCAATAGTTCCTAATTTTGGCCTATAAAAGGAGGCATTTGCCATGCATTTAGGCATCTTGGTGTCTAGATCAAGATCATGCTCTTGTTTTCTCTCTTTGTATTATTTATGCTTTGTTTTCATTAATATCAAGTTTATGCCTTTCATTTCCCTTCCTTTGCTTTGTTAACTCTTATCTTATTTATGTTCTTATTTTGTTTATCCATTTTTCTTTCTTTCATAATGTCTAGCTAAGTTAATTATGTCAAGGTGAAAAGGTTACACTAATGGTGTAAGAATAAGTATGGTATAAACTTAATATGGACTTTGATGTTTAATACTAACATGTTTTATATTTGTTATCTTGTACACTCTTTAATACTTTGCTTGTTAAATGACTAATCTTGATTTATGTTGTATAACAATTGGTACAACAAATGCTTGGGACTTTCATAGCCCATACTATATGGTATAACCGACACCTGAGCTATGAAAGGAACTTGATTTGTTGTTAACATAAGTTATAATCATGAATGCTTGACGAAATTTACAAGTATTAGCATTAATTGAATAAGATGACTAATGTAATCATGTTAACAATTTATAATCTGATTGGAACCTCCTTTATGTGTGGTTTCCAATTGAACAATAAGAGTTTATACTATACTTGTTTGACATACCATTAGTGGAACCTTTAACCTTGACATTTGATATTATCACTGTTTAATTCTTACATTAATATTCTATCTCCAAGTTCTCATCATCATCATTATTATCATCTTCTTCTTCTCTTTCTTTAATTATTATTATTACTACTACTACTAGTTTTTTTTTATTATTATTGTTATTGTTGTTATTTATAATTTTAACAATAACCTCCCTGTGGTTCGACCCCGGTCTTGTCGGGTTATTTATTACTTCGACACTCCTGCACTTGGAAGAAGACATCAATCTTTTCGTTGTGTTAGTGAGATATGAGCAGCTAAACATGATAAGTGAGAAAAGGTTGGCTATAATTTGCCATCACCAACTATACCAAAGAAGGATGGCCAAAGCATATGATCGGAAAGTCCGACCAAGAGAATTCAAAGAAGGGGATCTTGTAGTAAGAAAAATCTTACCACTATTAAGTGAAGACCGAAGTAAGTGGGCACCAAACTATGAAGGCCCATATTTAGTGAAGCTCCAGAGGGGCTCTATTGTTAACTAGGATGGATGGAGATGATTTACCTAGACTTGTGAACTCTGATTCTATGAAAAAGTATTATATATGATGTGTTTCATCCAATTAAAATCAATTAAATAAAGTTTTGGCCAGGAAATTCTCTTTACATATACCTTACCAAAAAGTCCAAAGAATTAATTTTGTTTATGATTTCAATGAAATAAATCAATGATTTATTTAGAGTAATGTTCAGAGTAATTCCCTTGAAAGAGATGACCACACAAGTCAAAAATATGCAATTGAAACAATTATCACTCAAATTCTGTCTTGGACTTATATTTTATCAGCATGAATAATGGTTGGTAGTATATTAGTTTGTTATGGACTCCCAAAACATGGTATCTTATAAATCCAAAGCATTATGCTAGATGCGGATAAAGTTTATTGGTTTTAACTAATCTTACTTGAAATGAGGAAATACCATCTTTGATATTTCTTTTACTTTCTTTAAAATTATCTTTTACATTCCCAATTTGAGCCGAGTCTATTTAAAGTTTTTTTTTCCCCTTTCATAAGAACCTTAACTAAGATTACACCTTATACTAAGGGGCAAAAAGAAAGAAATGATCATGAAAATTATCTTGAAGGCATGTGAGTTTATGAAGTCTGACAACAAGAAATTCAACAAAAATTCCAAATAATTGAGAGAATTCCCAACAAATATAAGAAAAGAAAAAAAAATTCCTAATTTAGAATATTTAGTATCATTTTGTTGTCAAGATAGCGGGAAAAAAAAGACTAAGATAAGATAACAGTGATCTATAGTTTTTAAACCCTTAAACATTTTTTTTGAGCTTATGAAATACCTTTTCTTTTATAGCCTTGAGCCATAAAATACATTATGTGCCTTTGAAGTCCTTTCTAATCAAGAAAGCAACCTGGATCAATAAACAGTGTTCTCAAAATATAAGAGACTTTTCCATAAAGAGTTATGACGTAACAAATAATCACTCATTATTATTCATGTTGTTAAAAGAAATGTTTCTAAAAATAAAAGGCAATTATTCCTTTTCTCTCAAAATACATTTAAGTAATTGCTTGAATACTTTGAAAACCAAAGCAGAAGGTCATCTCATCACTTACCTTTATCTGAGATTACTTTTACTAAGAGATTTAACACAAATCCCTAGAGTTGCTTGAACATTGTTATAAACAGACATTGAGAGTTTTGGTTTTCAAAAACAAAAGAGATCTTTTGAAAAATCATTTTTGAAAAAAAAGTTATCTTTGTAAGAAAAACAAATATATGACATACTAAAAGGAGGTGTTAAAAAAATCAAAGATTCTAATGACAACAAAAGCAAATGAGAAAATGAAAAGAGATAGTTAATTATTCTAGGGGTAGAGAAGCAGTCACCAGAATTCTTCCAGAGGCAGAGAGGCAGTCACCAGATTCCTAATGGCATAAAGAAATTCGTTTCCCTAATGAAAGATACACATGATAAAATTGTAGACTTCTTCCAGTATAGGGTTTGAAATAGCATGATTATGCAGTTTCTATGAAATGGGATTATTGACTCTCATAATATGATCAGTTAGACAATATGATAACTAATACATCTTCAGATATGAAAATCCTAGGTGAAGCAGGATAATCCTCATATATTGACCATATGAATTGGTTAAAAAATCCTCAATAATAGAAATGTTACCAATAACACAATGTCAGGCCAGGGAGAAGCTTATGCTTTCAGCAAAGTAACCAATGAAGAAAGGGGCAATGACTATTGGGAAACTCAAACAAAGCTTATCTTAGAGAATTAAACAACATAGGTCGACTTGAGTAGATTTGAAAGACGTGTGAATCAAAAGAGCTTACTAAAATTCAAGATCCTTAAACAAGATAAATGGGAGATCTATATTTGAAAAAGATAAGATGTATTGCATATCATCTAACTTCACAAGCATTGTATATTTGTTTTATAAATATTTCTTAAAACAAAATTCCTAACGGGATCTAATGAGATTCAGAAGAAATGAAGTTCTTCTAATCACATCAAATATAGTAATTTCATACAAGTAAAATTCATAAATGAAGACAATAAGGATGGATTTTTATTCATGAAAAAGGTTTAAAAGTATAAATGTTAAACAATATGAGGATGGTTAGGATATTTTCATCTTGATGATCAATCATGCCTCGAAATTCTTCAAATTGTTTACGCATACGCTCCATCTCTTCCTTGAACTCGAGGTGTCGTGTGTTAACATAGTTCCTTCAAAAGTCAACACGTGCATTCAACTCTTGGTTTCTCCTTTCCAAGTTATTTTTGTGATGTCTCTCATCACAGAGTTTATTCCTTAAATTCTCAATTTGATGATGGGGATCAAGAACCTAAGTATTCAACTCAAGTCTTTTAGCATGAAAACGCTCTGTAATGTTCACCGAAGATGAAGTTGCTCTAATATTGAGAGTAAGTGACTGATTCACTACTTCAATATCGGTCCTAGCTGCCAACGTTATTTCATTATGAGGAAGTATCATGTCTCTAACCACGACTATAGCAGTATCTTCATTGTCCATTACAGTATCTTTTATTATTACTGGACGACGATTCACTTCAAAGGTAATTCACCAAACTACAGGCTCTACTGTAGGAACAAGATTAAAGCTTCAAGAGGTGAGAACTTTGAAAGGCTTGAAAATACAAAAAGTTAATGATGTCTATCACCAAATACTGCATGATTTATAAGGATTCTACTCCTACCATTATTTTGAACAGAAGATCAAATCTCAACCGTACATCTAAGACTTTCTTAAGAAGCTTTCATTATCTCTGAGATTGATTTACAAATCAGATCTCAATCATAGATATAAGACTTTCTGGAGAAGCTTTCATTATTTTTTAAATCGATTTACAAATCAAATCTCAACCATACAAATATGACTTCCTTGAGAAATTTTCATTAACACTGAAGCTCATGGTGAAATGACTTTCATGTATTTCAGAAAACCATTATTTCTTTTGGTAACTTAGATGTAACTCTTCTTTTTAGGGACAAATGCCAATATTTTAGATGAGTCTTCTAGTTTTAGGAACTGATGTCATTTTTAACGTATCTCCTATTTTTAGGGACCGATGTTAACCATCTTTTAAAATTTTTTTGCAAATAAGCTCAAAATATAATAACATTTAAATTAAATAAAAAACACACAAGTAAGGGTAACTTTTCTCTTGAAAGGATGTTTTAAGGGTGATATCTACCTTCTCTTAATCATAACTAACTAAGTACTTGAATCTCTAGGACTAGTGTCTAATTTTGGATTTCTACTTCCCTCAATTTACTAAATGGCAACTTTAATAAAATCTTTATTTTCTCTAATCAAGAAAAAACATATTCTTTTTATTAAATAAACAAAAAAGAGTGGAGTCATCGCCCGATATCGTGTAGTGACATCAAACACACCATAATTTCTAAAATTCTTATGGATATGCACCTCTTTATGCTCTAGCTCTTAGAAGAAATCTTGAAAAAACATTGCATGCATTCATTGAAAAGCAACAGACAATCAATACTCAACTTGCTTAAAACATGATAAATTTTAAAGATACTCTTATAAAATTGGCATCTGCTCTCAGTTTCTAAGAGAAAGGTAACTTTCCATCTCAACCATAATAAAATCTCAATGGGCAATATAATGCAAATGCAAGTAGTTCTGGAAGCAAACACATAGATGAAGTCAAATTTGTCACTACTGTTCATAATGGTAAAGTTATTGAAAAATCCACTTTTGAACCTTATCAGAAAGATGATGAGTAAATCTCTGAGGATAAGGAAGGAGTTGAATTTGAAAATTGCAAAGAAAAAATTGATTCCCCACCACCACTTCCATTTCCTCATGCCATATCCAAATAAAGAAAAGTCAATCACAACTCTAAAATCTTTTAAACTTTCAAACAGGTAATATACCTTTGTTAGATGTTATTAAACAAGTTTCCTTTTATGCTAAATTTTTGAAAGATCTGTGCACTGCGAAGAGAAAACTGAATGTGAAAAAGAAAGTCTTTTTAGCCGAATAAGTAAAGGTTATTCTTTAGAATAATAATGCTTTGAAATATAAAGACCCTAGTTATCCTACAATTACTTGCTTTATTGGAGAATATAAAATTAAAAGAGCCTTGATCTTGAAGCTAGTATGAATGTACTTCTATATTCAATTTTTTAGAGTCTCAATCTAGGTGAGTTAAACCAACTTTTGTAACTCTCTTGTTGATAGATATGTAAAAGTGCATAGAGGAATAGTTAAAGATATGCTAATACAAGTCGATAAATTCATTTATCTTGTGGATTTTATTATCATAGATACACAACCTATTGAAGCATGTAATTCATTTCCTGTTATTTTAGGACGTCTATTTCTTGCAACTTCTAATGCATTGATTAATTATAATAATGGACTAATGAAGCTACCATTTAGAAATATGACATTGGAGATGAATATTTTTAATATTTACAAGCAACCTAAAGATGATAATGAATTATAAGAAGTAGATTATATTGAGGAATTAGTTTATGATCAACTTGAATCTACTTTAAGTAAAAATGAGTTAGATGAATTTGAAGATTTGCAAATGATTTATTCTCGGGAAGAAATCACATATTACAAAGGCACCAAAAATATTGACGCGTATCTTTTGTTAAGAGTGACAACAGATTTAACATCTAACATCATATCAATCAATGATGACTTTCTTTATGAATTCTTACTTTCTCTTAGTCCAATGCCTTGGTATGATAAAGATAATAATTTTCATGCTTTAGGAGATTTGCTAGCTCATTGAAATACCTAAGACAAAAGAAATTTTTTGAGTGATGTGCAAAAATTTTATTGGAATGACCCTTGCTTATTCAAATATTATCCTGATCAAATATTTCAAGGATTCATTCCCGATAATAAGGTAAGTAGTGTCATTTAACTTTGTCATTCTGAAGTATATGAGAGTTATTTCTCGTAAAAAAAGATAGCTGCAAAAAACTTTCAAAATGGATTTTATTGGTCCACCATGTTTAAGGACTCACATACATTTTGTAAAGCTTGTGAAAATTATCAAAAGTAAGGATTTATTTCAAAACATAAGGAATTTTTAGATAATTTTTTATTGACTTTTGAGACATATACTGGTGGAGATATCCATTGTGCATTTCATAATTTATGACCTAATTTTCATAAAGAAGATGCTTGACTTAGTCTTGGAAATCTCACTAAAAAAAAAATCTTGTTTGCTAGTTTGTAAAAAAACTAGATGGAAGCCTATCCCTGACCCATAGAGGGCGTTTAAGCCATTCTTCGATGTCAAATCAAGGGAAAATGTGAGCCACAATCACAACTACCTGTAAATACACATGTTTTTTTAAAAAATAAATAAAGAGAGAGTGTGTGTGTGTGAGAGAGAGAGACTTTAGTTGGCCTACATATAGGTGGTATAATTATCATTATAATTTCTCATCTATAAAATCTTCTCTTCCTTCATTTCATTTCTACTGAACCCATACATTCAACAAATATAGAAGTGTGTAGAAATGACAAGTTTGTTAGGTCATATTATAAACAATATTTGTGTTTTTGGTGAATTTGTAGAAATGGCAAGTTTGTTAGGTCATTGTATAAAAAATATTTATGTTTTTGGTGATTGTAGTCTTAGAAAAGAAAAGGAGTTTTTAGAATTAGCAAATCATCTTAGTCAGGTGCTAGTTAAGAGAAAGATTCATTTAATATATAGGAGAGGCAGTCTTAGGTTAATGAGAGGTGTGTCAATAGCTATATTTTTAGGAGAAAATCAAATTTTAGGAGTTGTCTTCAAAGTTTTAGCACAATGGGACATCATTGGAAAAATAATTGGAGAAGAACTATAAGTCTCCACAATGTCTACTCAAATGAATGCAATGTTTAACCATGTTGATGCCTTAATTGCCTTACTAGGTGATCTGGGCACATTAGAAAAGATCTCTCATATGTTCTTTTGGGCCCAATTGCACATTCACTATAAACCCATAGGTTTGTTAAATGTTAATGGTTATTATCATAAGTTGTCTTTTCTTCATCATGTTGGGGAACAAGAATTTCTAACATCTTCTACATGACAAATCATAATTTTTGTTGCTACTACTGAACAATTGATTGACCAATTACAATCTTTCATTCCTATAATTGATCCTTCAATGAATCGCATAAATTGGTCATTTAAGGAAAGCCGTAAAAAGCTTACATTAGATTTAAGTCTTCATTTATGAATATTTGTGTCTTTTGGTTTTATTATTATGTTTTGTTGTTTCTTATTTTATTTAAGTGTATTTCAAGTTTGTCAGTGTTCATTATTTCAGGTGATGTCTTCTATACTCTATCTTTCTACTTGAGGACATTAAAGATAACGTCTTATTTTGGTTGAGAGGAGAGGCTAGTAGTTGACAAAAAAATAACTAACTTTGTTTTCTATTTCATAAAGCATGTATAAAATTGTTGTTAATAGGATGATAGAGTAAATGAGCTCTTTTGTTAAAGTAACTCTTGAAACACATCTTAGTAACCATTCTTAACAAGGTCTATCATAATACTTCTTGAAATATTCAAGTTTACAAACTCTCACATTGTTATCATTTAATTCTACTCATATACTCATTTAACATGTATTTTTAAACCTTAATTTTCACACATACACTTTAATATATGATTGTAGGTTGCACATTGCATTATTATATTATTTATGTTCTTTTGTTAAAGGTAACAACTAAGAGAAATAGATAGCATATAATTTGAAAAGAAAAGCAAAAAAATGATGATGATAAAAATATAGATAAGTTTGGTTTCATAGCCTCCCTAACCTAAGCAATTAAGCTCGAAGGGGTGTTTTAACACCTAATACCCTAAAGTCAACTAACTTGAGAGTTATTGGCCTAATGCTTATTACATGGGTTGAGGAGAAAAGCTTAAGAAAATCAAATATTTCACTATCTATGTATTAGTATCAGCAACCCGATTTACTAAGTTTGTATGGGTGTCTCAACACTTAAGGCTCTTAGACCAATTAGTGCTCAGTCATTAACCAAAAGCTCGTTACATGGGTTAAATATGCATGATGTTTTAAGTTATATGTATATATATTAAAAAAGAAAAAAATAAAAAATAATTATCTCAATCCAAGAAAGTTAACCTTAAACATTAGAATAATAATTTTATTTTTTTCCAAGTAAAGCCTATAATTATGTGTTGATATATTGAGCATAAAAAAATGATTTATTAATATTTTGTTTAAGAGGTATTGAGCAGATATATAAATTTAATAAGATTTTATTTATTTAAATAGACTAATGAAAGTTGAATGATAAATATCTTACTTTGTGGAATTCGTAAAATTGGCAGACAAGAGTAGATAAGGATTGTCACCAAGTCAACAGTTGGTCACCCACTCATCAATTAGTCATCAAATCAATAGTTTCTAATTTTGACCTATAAAAGGAGGCATTTGCCTTGTATTTAGACATATTGTTCTCCGGATCAAGATCATGCTTTTGCTTTCTCTCTTTGTATTTTTTGTAATGCTTAAGTTTTATTTTCATTACTATCTTATTTATGCGTTTCATTTACTTAGTTAACTTTTATCTTATTTATGTTTTTATTTTGTTTAGTTAACTTTATTATATCAAGGTAAAAAGATTATACTAATGGTATAAGAATAAGTATAGTATAAACTTAACATGGATTTTAATATTTGATATTAACATGTTTTATATCTGTTAACTTGTTCACTCTTTAATACTTTGCTTGTTAAATGACTAATCTAGATTTTTCTTGTACTTGTTTGACATATTATTAGTAGATCCTCTAACCTTGACATTTGTTGTTATTATTGTTTAATCCTTATATTGATCTTCCATCTCAAAGTTCTCAACTTCTTCTTCTTCTTCTTCTTCTATTACAACAACAACATCAACAATTACCACCATTATTATTATTATTATTATTATTATTATTATTATTATTATTATTAGTCTTGTTGTTATTATTGTATTACTGTTATTTATAATTTATACAATTAACCTCCTTATGGTTTAACTCCAGTTTTGCCGGGTTATTTATTGCTTCGACATTCCTGCACTTGGGAAAAGAAATCAATATTTTGGTCATGTCAAAATTATTATGAAAATTTGCATAAAACAATGTTAATTAATGTTTTTTTTTAAATAGAATCTTATAACCTTTTTTAAAAACAAAAAAAATCAAACAATATAAAAACAAAAAAAATAATAGTAATCAAATAATATATATATTAACTAAGAGCATAACTTTTTAAAAAATTTATATTGGCAATTTAACTAAAAGCATAGCTTTTTAAAAAATTTATATTAACAAATTTTTTCTGCGCAATCCTTTAATAGACAATAAAATCAATTATATTTTTGAAAACATTTGCCAATATATATTTTTTTAAAAAAAGCTATGTTTTTAGTTAAAAAAATTAAAATTAAAATCTTATAATAATATTTAACTAATTTATTAAATTTTTATTTTTTAAAAGAACAAATCAATCCTAATAACATGTTTTAGATGAGCCTCAACACATAGTTATGAAAAAGGATATGCAAAGCCTTTTTTTTATTTTATTGTTAAAGAGTTAATGACTTGTTATCCATCTATTATATTTATTAAAAATCTAACATAAATAATGTATTTTCTACTAATGTAGAATTTGATAACTAGAGAAGTTCTTGAAAAGTCAGGACAACTGTTCTTTACTTAAAAAATCGTTGTCAACCAATTTTTTATTCGAAAACATCTAAAAAATACTATTAAAATCTTAATAAACTAATATTTTAACCCAAAACAATCTTAAATTGATTAAGAAACACTTAATCTAACTAGAAAATCATTTTCTTTCTCAAACCCGATCAACGTTTTTAAACAAGATGAATGGTAACAAAAAACTTAATGGAACTCCTCTTGTCAAATAGAACACGTCAAAAGCATATATTATTTTATCGGTAGAATTAGGACAAGTATTCACTTTCTCTCTCTTCTTCTATTTTCTAGTGACTCACTCTCATTTCTCAAACCAAGAGACTAAAAAATGAATAAAATAAAATTTGGAGCAAAACATAAAAGCTCGAAAAAAAGAGGTCAAACTTGAAAAATCAAGGTATCAATTTTTTTAAAAAAAAATGCCTCATGTATAATTAAAACAAAGGAAAACGTGCAGCAGTTTTTCAATTGTCAATTTTAATCCTGAAAGTTTCAATCTTTTAATCAATAAAATTGAATTCTATCTTTCTAAATTAAACACCAATTTAATATCAAGAATTTTTTTACAGCATGAGAACCATATAAGATGATATTTAGAATAAATCATGGGCTTAAAATCTCATTTCACCTAATTTATAAGGATAAGTTTTTTATAAAAAAAATCAATAACCAAAATAAATATTACTAAAAGGATTAGAAGAAAATAAAAAATATTTGCATTGTTCAAGTGAATAGTGAAATGTGAGGAGAACTATAATAAAATCAACAAACCTCTTTAAAACATCTAAAAATACTCTTAGAAGCTTAATAAACCAAATTTTTAGTCCAAAACACCTATAAACTAGTCCAAAAACACAAATCTAACCAAAGAAAAATCTCTTTCTTAACATCAATCTATGTTTTCAAGCAAGATAAGGGTAAAAAACACTTCTATAAAACTTATCTTATCGAATAAAATAACTAATAGTAATAACATTTTTTTTATCTCTAAAATGTCTACAATTGTTCACCTTTTCTAATAGGTGAAAGAGGAATATCTTATATTTACTATTGTTAAATATTGACCCTTGATTCCATCTAGAATGATCTTAACCATTGATTCAAAGTCACCATCATGAACTGTCAATATTGGCTACTAAATGCTATATGAGTTGACCTTTTTAGGTTGGCATCATGACTATTGTGATGTCAGTTGGTCAAAAATTACCATGTAGGGGTGTGGTCAAATGTCAGGTGTTCATTTTGATGCAAGTGTTGTCAAATTTAATGAAGGATAGAGGTATTAAATGCATCTACAAACTTGTTCTTTGAGTAATCTTTTTAGAGGAAAAATGAAGAAGAAGATTAACTGTAACCAAAATGGTGCCATTTTGGTAAAGATTAATCTGGTCCTCTAATTTTTTATTCATCTCATTTACACTCCTGATTAACCTTAAACTTTTAATTTTATGCAATTTCATCATTGATGAACTCAATTTTAACACCATTTTTATTTTTGCTCTTGATTTAGGATTTATGCAATTTGACCCTGACACTACCAAAAGATTAATGTTTTCTTTCAAGTGTAGGAGTGTTGAAGCAATAAATAAATCGGCAAGATTAGGGTCGAACCAAGGAAGGTTAATTGTATAAATTATAAACAACAACAACAACAATTGTAATAAAGAAGAAGAAGTTAATGAGAACTTTAAGATGGAAGATCAATATGAGGATCAAACAATGATAAAAACAAATGTCAAGGTTACAGAATCCACTAATGGTATTTCAAACAAGTATAGTATAAACTCTTTTTATTACTCAATTGAAAACCACATCCAAAGAAGATTCCAATCAAATTATAAATTGTTAACATGATTGCATTAGTTATCCTTTTCGAATAATGTTAATACTTATAAATATTATCAAGTATTTATGATTATAACTTATGTTAACAACAAATTAAGTTCTTTTTATAGCATAAGTGTCGGTTATACTATATGGTTGGGCTATAAAAGTGTCAAGTATTTGTTGTACCAAGTATTATATAACAGAAATCTGGACTAACAATTTAATAAGCAAAGTATTAAGAGTGAACACGATAATAAATACAAAACATATTAGTATCAAACATTAAGATCCATGTTGAGTTTATAGTATACTTATTTTTACATCATTAATGTACTCTTTTCACCTTGACATAATAAACTTAACTAAACATAATAAAAGACAGAAACATAAATAAACAAAATAAGAATATAAATAAAATAAAAGTTACTAAGTAAAGAAAATGAAATGAAAGGCATAAATAAGATATTGATAAAAGCAGAATTTAAGCATTATAAAAATAAAAAGTAAGAACATGATCTTGATCTAAAAATTAAGATGCCTAAATGCATAGCAAATACCTCATTTTATATAACAAAATTTAGAATTATTGATTTGATGACTAATTATTGAGTGGGTGGCTACATCTTGACTTGGTAACAATTTTTATCTTTTTGTCTGAACAAAACCTCATTGATAATGTCAGAATTTGAACCAACCTTACCCATGAAAGTTCTAAACAATTGTTTCAACTTTCTAGAAAAAAAATTGAGGTCATTTGAATTTATAAAACTCAAGATATAGGTTGAACATTGAATAGTGTCTGAGTTGCATGATAGATTCAGACTTTTACGTTATTGCTAAGATTTAGAATTCCAAACAGCAAAATTAAGTCTTACCTTTCCTTGAAAGTTTTAGGCCTGTGTCTTAGCTTTTTATTCATATAAAGCAGAACTAAATCCAAGTTCTACCACTCCAGATATAATCTAACTACCGAATAGTATTTTAACTCATCAATCACTCCTTTTATTTATGTAATAGGCCTACATTTAGGATGAATATTTACTATAACTTAAAGGCATCTTATGGTATCAAACTTTTTATTATAAAACATGCTTTAGTTAAGAAGTTATTAGTACTTCAAGTGCAAAATGATGATATAAAATCTTGATAAAAACACATTTTTAAGTATTAATCAAACCCCAAATTGACTATTTAAACTTTCAGTTTTCTTTAATTTCATCTCTAATTTTAATCAATTATATCCTTATAATTGGCACCTTTTACAAATTGGTTTTTGACTGTGAATTTCTTCAATTTAACTCTTAATTAACTCTAAAGCTCTATTTTTCTTATGATTTTGCCTCTGATTTCAATCAATTAACTTTGTAAAAATTAATTTTGATCTTCTAAAATTTTCAATCTTCTCAATTACGCCTAAATTGGGCTTACAAACTTAATTTTTCATTAATTAAGCTCTTAATAAAATTAATTTGACTCTTTTAAAGTATAATTAAGTCCTTACACCTAATTAATTCTTAAGTATGATTAAAATTTAATTTGACCCATGATTAAATCAGATTGGCCTATGAAAAGTTTAAATATGTTATTAGACTTAATTTTTATATAGATTTTTCCAATAATTAGTTAATTTGACCTTGAATTTTTTATTGTTTCTTCGATCTTCGATATAATGGGGTACAATTGGCTTTCAAAGTTAGAACTTAATCTTTCTATATTTTTGAAATCCTTCCATATTTTTGAAATCCTTCCCAGCCTGTTTTTCTAAGTTGCCAGTCTTCTTGCTTTGTTCACTTTTTTTGGACTTTATTTTTCTTTCTTTATTTTTTTGGACTTTTATTTTGGAAATAAAAAAATTAAATTTAAGAAATAACCTATAAATGGGTTACGACAAGCTGAACTTGACCACACATATGCATAATTTTTCTTTACCTTTTATGGATAAAATGTTTAAGATACTAATAGGTAAGTCTCATTATTGTTTTCTTGATGGATATAATAGTTATAATCAAATTTTTATTGCACTTAAAATCAAGAACATACCATGTTTACTTGCCTCTTTGATAATTTTGCATATAGGAGAATGACTTTCAATCTATACAATGCACTTTCTACTTTTCAAAGGTGCATGATAAGTATATTTTTATACTACATAAAAATAATTATAAAGGTATTTATGGATGACTATACTATTTATAGTAATTCTTTTGATGCATGTTTTGAAAACTTAATTCTTATTTTGAAAAGATGTAAGGAAACTAATCTTGTTTTAAATTATAAAAAGTGGCATTTTATGGTTGAACAATGGATAATTTTAGCATTTAGTTTTTACCAAATATTTTAAAGTTTATAAAGCTACGATAGATATTACCTTATTCTTACCTTATCCCACGAGTGCACATGAAGTTTTTTCTTGGATATGCAAGTTTTTATTAGATATTAACTAAGGACATTTTGAAAATAGCATTGCCCCTTTGCAAATTATTGATGAAGGAAACAAATTTCATATTTGAAGATGATTTCATATATGTGTTCTATGAGCTTAATAATATTACATGGTTAGTGTTGCATGTGTGCGAAGGCAAGTATAGGTGCAGAATGAGTCATCACTAAGTTGTTTGGTTAAGGGTTGTTAGGAAAAACCAAGCATATTGGTTTCATTAGAGATTTGAGGGTAATGGACTAGTTGTGGCTAAAAAAGAGTATTAGCACCCCTCATATACCCTACTTAAGTGTTTAAGATTGAGATTTACTCGTACAAATAAAGTCATTATTTAAGAATTTATTATGGACTTATATATCCAAAAAAATTCTTAGAATAACAATTCTTTGTAATTCGTGTATTACAGTGAAAAATATTTTCAATTAAAATTAGTGAATATTTAGAATAACTCTGAAAATCTTCTAGTCAACTCTAATATTTCAAATACCAGCCTTATTTATAGGTCCAATATTCTATACCGGGAATTTTAACAATCAATTCTCATGAACTAAACAAAAAGGGTGGTTTATTGAAATATTTATCAAATTCTCATAAATTTAATAAACTGATTATTAAATCCTAAAACACATGCAATATATATATTTTAAATTTTTGTATAGGAATATCATGCGATATGATTTTCTTTGTATTTTTAAGACACTTGGTCGTATGCAACAAAAAAAAACATTTTTTTACTTATAGTTTTCTTGAGAAATAAAAAAAAACTAAAAGCTTTAAAACAAATTTCCTAAAAAAAATCAAAAAGATGATTTTAAGTTCTTTTTTCTATATATATATTATTATCTTTTTTTTTTCAAATTAAACCAAACGAGGTGACCTGATTGGGTCGACCTAGTTGAGTTGACCAATCTGAGTCAATTTAGAAACAAACCAAAAAAAGAAGGAACAAAATAGATTAAAAGTGGCAAAAACATTATAACCTAAAAGAATTTCAATAAAAAATGGATCAAAATAGAGAAGACAAAACAAAATAGATGAATGTTCTTTGTCTCGTCACAAAACGTGGTTTTCAATCTAGAGTAGATTTCAAACAAAAAAGAGGATGTTTATGTTTATAATCCTCCATGGATTAAGAATCAAAGGTTCATTTCATTTATTGAATAACAAAATCACATGATTTTTTCCAAAAGAGATTTCAGTTTGAAACCAAAACCTTAGGATTTAAATCCATTAAAACTCGTTATTGATGCAAAAAAAAATAATCATAGATTACTTATGAAAATTGTTAGGCATACCTATCTAAGTTAGAAATTAAACCAAACAAGTTTTGAAACTAACACCTATGGCAAGATTCAATGGATGAATATGCTTTCAGCCTAGAAATGCTGCCTAAAAACCAATAGATGTAAAATGCACCAAAAAATATCATTTTGGCCTCTAAAATATGTCCTCATTATCCCTATGGACCATGTTATTGATGAGGAACATAATCATAGCCAAATAAATAGCAAAACAACACAAAAACTAGAAAAAAATATAGTGATTCCAAAACCTAAAAGCTACCAACCTAAAACAACAATTAAGATTTAACAAAAAGATCTTTGAAATATGACCATTTTCACTTCAAATGGTCATACCAACTACCTCGAAGTAGGGGCTATCCTTTCATTAACAAAAAGTGCCCCTGTCTTTTTACTGTCAAACCTAAGTTTCATGCAATAAAATGACAGAAAACAGCAAGAATATATTATAGCATTCAAGACTTAGTATTTAATATAAAAGAAGGATCTAATAAGCTTTATGGACTCCGTTTTTAAGGTTTGAATGTGTATATCTTTTCAGCTTTAAAATTTCAAATATGGATTAGTTCTTGGTATTGCCTACCTTTCTTTTTATTTCCAAACCTTCCTAGACCAAAGTTGAAGCTTTAAAAGCTTTCTAGATAGGACATTTTCCCTTTAGCCTAATTTCATTTCATCTTCTTTTCTTTTCTTCTATTCCTCTTTATTTTCTCCTCTGTTTTGCTTTATGCTTTTCCTTTTTTTTCTTGTTCTTCAACCTCTTCTTTTATAGGCAGGTTTAGGTTTTCTAGATAGGTTATCAATTTTTCTAACGAATTAAAACCAAACCAGATTGCTATGGAGCTGCTAGTTTTAAATGTAGGTGGTTTTGTAGGGTCCTTAGGAACCAATATGGGTGTTTTTAGCTCTTAGATCTAGAGAAAAAAAGCTTTAAACACTTGATGTAATCCTTTTGGAGGCTTCTATATGGAAACAAATGAAAAGGCTAAATGTTCTTCTGCAACTCAGTGTTCCTATCATGATTGACTAGGCCAACCACTTTCAAAACCTTGTTGGAACATTTCCAATATTAATGTCATCTGAGACCACCTGGACTTAGTAAAGAGGTGGATGCCTTTCGGTCAAACTTAACCTTGCTTGAATTAAAGATTTGTAGCTCTATATTCAAACATTTGAAAATGTCCACTCAAACCGTATAATGTTTGAAACTGTGCTTTTGGCTGATTAGGGACTAGATGTCATGAAAATCCATAGAGAAAATAGGATGTAAACTTCTAATATTAAAGACATAGGATTATAAAAGGGCTCTTTCTTGGTTGAATGATGGTGATTCTAACCTTTAGGGTGGTAAAAAAACGTCTCATTAATAATATAAAAATGCCCCCCACAAACAGCTAAACAATTGAAGAAGAAACACAATACCTTGAATGACATTGTTTGACTAATTCCTATATGTTAGGGTTTTCTTTTGATTTGGGATCTACCAAAGTTCAATTTGATTTTTTATCCATTAATTTCATTCTATTTTATCCTTAATTTCCCTATTTCTTTATAATTTTATGGAATTACATCCTTGTCCACTTTATTTGTCATCCCTAATTTTGAGTGCCTTTTACAAGTTAGTGATTGGTTTGTAATTTGTTCATTGACGCCTCTAAATGACCTTTGATTTCTTGTGATTCTAGTCTTTAAAGTCGCATGCATTTTGCAAATTGATATTTCATTCCAAAAAACTTCAATTAAGCCCTTATTTGCTCCATAGACTTTGATTTTTATGCAATTAGACCCTTGATTTAGCTAATTTAAACTTTCCAAGCTTCCAATTAAGTCCTTAAACATCAATTGTTTCAATTAACTTTAAAATTGACCTCTAAAAATTGATCTTCCTTGTGATTAAACCCTTAATTAAATAGTTAAACCTTTAAAAGTTTTAATTAAGTCTTTAAACACTAAAAACATATATTTTTACTAATGAGTTTTGTTAATTAAAATCTTGGATTGCTATTTTAGTCTATCAACCTTGCTTAGCATTCTAGTCTTTCATCATTAGGCTCGGGCATTTCTCTTTAGGCTTACTCCAGGTGTATTGCCTTATATTTATTACATTTACTTATATATATTATCATTATTTTATTTTATTTTATTTTATTTTATTTATTTTATAAATGGGTAGCAATAGTTAACCATTGCTTTTTCACTCTCAAGTCATGTTTAGTCACCTTTTTCAAATTGTTCAATTATTAGTATTTAAAAGTGTATTTTTATTAAATTTTTATATCACCATTTTGCACTTAAAGTATTAATAACTCCTTAACTAAAACGTGTTTTATAATGACATATCTAATAATATAAGATACCTTTAATTTATAGTAAATATTTATTTTAAATGCAGGCCTATCACATAAATGAAAGGATTGATTAATGAGTTTAAAAACTGAAATTGAAAGGACAAAGAGATGGCCAAACATAGAAAATAGATGCCGGTGCAGTCCAAATCAGAACAATGTTCGGTAATTAGGTCATATCTAGAGCTGTAGATCTCGGATTTAGGTCTAATTTATATGAATGGAAAGGTAAAACATAAACTTATAACTTTCATATAGAGTCTAAGATTTAATAAGGTCATTTTCAAGTCCAAATTATAGCAACAACGAATAAGTTCGAACATGTCCTGCAACTAGAATATTGTTTAGTGCTTGGTCCATGTCTGAAGTTTTAGAAGTTCAAATGACCTCCATTTTCTTCCTTGGAAAGCTGAGATAATTTTCTACAACTTTTATGTTTTCAAGTGGTTTCAATTCTAACGTTATCAATGACGTTTTGGGCAAATAAGAGAAGATAAGGATTGTCATCAAGTCAAGAGTTAGCCACCCATTCATCAATTAGTCATCAAATCAATAGTTTTCAATTTTAGCCTATAAAAGGAGGTATTTGTCATGTATTTAGGCATCTTGGTCTCCAGATCAGGATCATGTTTTTGCTTTCTCTCTTTATATTTTTGTAATACTTAAGTTTTATTTTCATTAATATTTTGTTTATGCCTTTCATTTCCTTTCCTTTACTTAGTTAACTTTTATCTTATTTATATTCTTATTTTATTTATTTATTTTTCTTTCTTTCATTATATTTAGTTAAGTTTATTATGTCAAAGTAAAAAGGTTATACTAATGGTGTAAGAATAAGTATAGTGTAAATTTAACATGGACTTTAATGTTTAATACTAACATGTTTTCTATTTGTTAACTTTTTTTTTTTTAATATTTTGCTTGTTAAATGACTAATCTAGATTTGTGTTGTATAACACTTAGTACAACAAATGCTTGCCACTTTCATAGCTCATATTGTATGGTATAACCAATATTTGAGCTATAAAAAGAACTTGATTTATTATTGATATAAGTTATAAACATGAATGCCTGACAATATTTGCAAGTATTAGCATTATTCAAATAAGATAACTAATGTAATTATATTAACAATTTATAATCTAATTAGAACCTTTTTTATGTGTGGTTTCCATTTAAGTAATAAAAGTTTATACTATACTTGTTTGACATACCATTAGTGGATCCTCTAACCTTGACATTTATTATTATCATTATTTAACCCTTACGTTAATCTTTCATCTCAAAGTTCTCATCAACTTTTTTATTCTTTATTATTATTATTACTATTACTATTATTATTGTTATTGTTGTTATTATATTATTGTTATCTGTAATTTATACTATTAATCTCCATGTGGTTCAACCCCTATCTTGTCGGGTTATTTATTATTTCAACACTCTTGGACTTGATAGAAACATTAATCTTTTAGCTGATTCATTTCACCATTTTTGTGATAGCCTTATCCAATTTTTTTTAGAAATCTTTTTAAAAATATATCTTTTAAGTTGTGTAGGTTCTAAAACAAAAAATTGAATGGATAAAGGTGGTTCTTGGATTAGAATCGACCATTTCAAAGTAAAATTAACCTATTTTATTATTGAATTAGGCTTGTTATTGTCTAACACTAATCTAGTGTGTGGTTAATGATCAACACTATATGTTATCAATTTAACAAATGTTTGTTATTGCTTCTAGCCATAAAATTTTATCTTCTTAGAAAGGTGTATGGTTTAGTATCATCCTTTCTTATAAGTATGTTTAGTCATCAGATCCTTCTAAAATGTATATTGGATAATTGACCTAGTTTTCATATATATTTTTTTTTCTAATCTAGAAAAAGTTAGTGATTGTTAAGTAATTCATCATTTTTATTATTAAAATTTGATGACTTTATTTAGCTAATGTTCATGTTATTTATTATTAGTGGACCTTTTACTCTTAAAGGACATGGTCTTTTATTATTTGCTAAGTTATTTAAATTTATTAATTATTTTCTCTTAGATAAAATTATATTATAAATAAGGCATCAATTTACTTTATAAAGGATTTCTCATGATACCCTAATTTCCATTCATTGGCTTTATCATAATCAATATACCTCTTTCTTGTAGAACTGTCAGTGACCAATGACAACATTGTTATGGCCGATTAGGTCTAGTCTGTTATATTTTTCTTTTAATAATAAGTCTTTTTCATTTTTAAGTAGTCTAAATTATGATCACTTTAGAGAATGAGTTATTATCCACTTTCATTTTTTTTCTAAGAAATGTATTTTCTAAAAATGACACAACTATTAGTATCACATATTTATGAGTTATGAAACTTTCAATATTTCTTCTTCTTTATTTGTTTAGTAGTGGTGGGTATTATATGATTTTTCAAGTATTTAAGTTGTCATTCTTGCATCAATAAATTGAATATCTCTTCTATTCTCTTGATATTGAATGTGTACCTTTTACTTTCACTAATTTCTTTTGTCATTATTGCATCTTTACTAATAAACTTGTTAGCCATTTTTAGTTTTATTCATGAAGTAATCTTAAGTGATTTTTTATTTTAAGTTCAACAATTGATATAAGATGTTGTTGAATTTCTTTAAAGTCCTCATCGGAGTCTAAATTGATCATAAATGGTCCATCATTACCTCATTCAGATAGCCAACAAGGTATGCTCCTTTAAGTGACTTATTTTCTACTTACTTTGTTAGCATTGCTTCTTATATATATATATAAAAGCATAATTTATAATGGTATAATTATTAAAATACCTGGTTCCTATAAACCTTTTCTGAGATTCCACTTTATTCATTTCAAAATTAAATGATACACCCTCATCATATTATGTTGTAGTGCATTTGGTTTCTATAGTTTTTAAACAAAAAACATAACTTTATATGAACTCTTATATGCCTCAAACCATCATAGTCAAATGAGCCAATGTTATTTTTTATTCTATTTTATAGAAGTACTTATAAAATCAAGCCTCAATCCCTTTTTAGATATTGATGAAGCTAGGTGGTAATGTAAAAACCTAGTAAAACACAGTTTTGGTTAGTGATGAACCAAGTAACTCGAGTTTTATAGCATGATTGGTAACATCATTATTATATTGATAAGTAAACTTAATAATATGTTCCTTTATTGAAAAGTAGCCTTCTAAGAAAACTATTTGAAATAAAAAAAATTATTCTTTTAGAATTGGATTTAACTTATTAATCTATTCAGAATATCAGTGATTATATGTTGATCTAAGAAAACTATTTGAAATAAAAAAAATATTCTTTTAGAATTGGATTTAACTTATTAATCTATTCAGAATATCAGTGATTATATGTTGATCTAATTATATGTCTAACTTATAACCCCATCTCTTTTTAATGTTATGCTAACTCAACCTTATCAATTTTTTCTCTTATGTGTTAGCCAATAATAGGTGCTAAAAAGACTAAGATTTCTTTAATATCAAGTAGATCGTGGTACATTAAATTGCTCAAGTATAGGTTGTTATGGTTATAGATAAAGTTATTGAGCCAAGTAGTTGGTTTGAGGTTGTTTATACACTTTTAGAGTATGTGGTATTATTAGCAATCATTCCTAATTATATTTATTATTGACTGACAAATAAAGAAAAGCTACTTATAACAACCTAATTACATTATGATATCCCTAAAAGGAATAAGTATAGGGTTATATTGGAAGCAAAAAGTAACAACATATTCACTAGATATTGGTAGAGGTAATGATATTAGAAAAGTTGAGAGCCTGAGAGACCACTTAAAGATAATAGGATTTTATCCAATAATAATTTTTATATTATGGTGGGAATTAGATGATAAAGAGTTACATTAGCTTTTATATTGGTGAATTGATATTAGGCTCTTTGTTTATAGAAGAATGGCCACTATTAGCCATGTGAATTGACTTATCATCACTCATTATAATCATATTTTTCTAATTGGTCTTTTTGGCATGATTACTATTATGTTATTAATCTAACAACTTAGTCCCACTTGGAATTCCTATTTGTTGATATGATAGATAATTAGATGATCAATCATTATCATAATGTTGATTGATTATTAGTTTCTTGATCAACATGCTATATCTTCTTCATTTGTTTTTATTCCAATAAAGAGACACTACAACTAGAAACTTAATATTGAACAAAAAAAGAGCATACTCATTAATCAAATAGATTGTGAAGTTCTAAACTTGACCTTAACAAGTTTAGAATACAAAAGGGGTATTGTAAAAACTACAAACTAGTAAAGAACACAAAAGAAAAGAAAAATAAAAAAATATAAATAAACGATGTAAAGAAATAAATTGTAATAAGTAAAAAAAAAACACAAGAAATAACAGAAAGTTATAAATAATTATGGAATAAATTATGTTTATGGGGTTGACCATCATTTTTAGCTACTTGATAACCTATTTATATTGTTATAAAGCTAGAAGTTCATGTAAAAATAAAACATATTCCTATACAAACTATCTATTGAATATATGAATTGTACAATATTAATCCTGGTATAATTTGTATTTTTTTAATCTCATGAATCTTTCTGTTAGTCATATATGTTCATATCAATATGCAATATCCACCGGTTATTCTATTAAGTACTCATTTTCTATATAAGACTTGATTAATTGATTGGTCATTAATATAAATTTTAATCTCCTAGTCATTGGTCGATTTAACCCCTCTTCACTGTTCTACTTGAAAAGCAGTATTGAACAATTATTTATATTAATCAATTTGATAAATAAATGGTTTATTATATATATATATATAGGTAAAAATTCAACAAGATGAAGTACATCACTAATATGCTGTTAAAGAGTGTGAAGTTTAAAAAGCTTAGTAGTAACAAGGAAGGTAAAACAAAGCATGTGTAACAAATTTTAATCATGGTAGTGGAAATATATTAAAAAGAAATAATGTTAATTGTTAAAGTTAATATGAAGTTCAAAATTAAAAATAGACTATGACCATAAAGAATCCTATAAATATTATAATAATGATGACACTCAAATTTTTTTGTTTTATAAAAAGTTAAAGAGAGATCTAAAAAAATCAAAGATGAAGGATTGTTAAAAGAATCGTATAAAGTGATTTTCTCATTATTTGAAAATAAGAATTTAGGGATTTTTTTATAAGAAAACAAAAAAACATATCAAAGCAAACAAAGATGTTGATAATAAAAAAAATTAAATTTATAGTGATGAATTAAAGGAAAAAGAACCCATAATAACTTACACCAAGTGTATGTTTATGATTGTGGCGTATGTGCTTTTTAAAATATATTTTTATTTAAAAATGAATTAAAATATTTTAAAAAAATGTAATAGCAACACATTAAAACCATTACAAAATACTAAAAGTCCTCAATTTAATACTTTTTGAAACAAAAAATATTTTAAAAAAACTCTCAAAAACAAAAGTAGAAATACATCTATACAAACCTTAAAACAAACATTGTTATTTCTTTAATTATATTAATATGTTAGCTTATTGGACGCCCATTTTTCTATATGAGAAAGAAAGGAAATTAAATCAATAATTTTAATCAATATAAAATTTAAAATGAGTTTCTTTATTAAAAAATCCTAAATAATTTTAGGAAAATATTGTAGATATAGACTCAAAAATATTTTTCATAAAAATAATTAATAATATTTTTTTCCTTCAAACTCGAAAATTTTAAACTAGCTATTAGGGGTATTAAGATATTTTTACGTGGTGTATTAGTCATTATTAAATTAACCAGAGATAATCAAGTCTTTTCATATTCAAAAAGCATGGTGAAATAATTGAAATATCTTTAAAAACAAAAAATTTAGTATTGACATAAAAGGGTAACTTGGTAATTGCAAAATGATTTTTTAATTATTTTCATGTAAAATCAAGGCCATATATATATATATATATAAACTAAAAGCATAATGAAAACCATTGCAAGAAAAAAAAATCTAACCTTAATGAGGGTTTTTTTTTAATCTTTTCATAAGGATTTTTTTTGTTATTACCATGTCAGCTCATGAGTAATTTTGTATTTAGCTAAATATATATAAAAAAGACAAGCATGCATACAACACTTAGAGGTGTCGAGGAGATGCCTATGCACTTTAAGCAATGCATATGATACCTTTTTATGTTTAAAAATATCATTTTGTTGTGTAGTTAGAAGTGCTACTATGTTTTTTTTTAGATGTCTGTGCACTTTGAGTAATGCATATGATGCCTTTCTATGTCTAAAAATATCATTTTACTATATAATTGGAAGTGTTACCATGTTTTTTTTTTTTTTGGTGAAGTGGTTTGTGTTGGCGATGATGACTTAATTTATTATTAGTGGACATTTTTTTTCTTTTCTTCCAAAAAAATTATGATTTGTCTCTTTTTATTGTCAGTATTTCAATTTTAATCATTATTCTATTATTTTTAAATTTTTCTTCAAAGTCCTTTTGTAGAATTTTTTTTTAAGATTTTGTTCATTAATCATAATTTACTAAATATTATATTTTTTAATTTTATCCTTATTCTTTTGATTTTTATTTTTTTGTAAAAGTTTTATTTTTTTTAATTTCATTATTCAATCCAAATTAATGGTATTATATTTTCTAATTTTTTTCTCGGTCTTTATATAAAAGTTATTATTCTTTTCAATAGCACCCTTCAATCAATTTTGTTATATTAGTTTTGATATTTATTTTTTAAAATGTGTTGGATCCTTTCGTTATTTTGATTATTTTTTTTAATTTTACCGTTCAATCAAATATAAAATTTATTTTTTACTTCAATTTTGATCTTTATTCTTTTATTGCTATTTTTTTAATTCTTTTGTATAATTGAAATTTTTTTTGTTAATTTTTTTTTAATATTTAATTTATTAAGAATTAATTTTTATATTTTTTTCAGATAGAATGCTTCAGATTTAATGATTCAGATCACAAGTTTAAAAAGTTGATAAAAAATAAAAAGAACTTGTAATTTTTTTTATTTTTTATTAAATTATTTTAATATCATGATTTAAACTGTAGATTTTGTGGAACATCTCAAGTTGGCTTGAGTATAATTATTTGGGTTATAAATTTATGATATTAGCCTAGGTTACCTAAAACTGATTTTTTATATTTTTTTATTTAATAAGTTGTGAATTAAGCCATATTGTTTGTTTTATTTTGAAAAAAAATATTTTTTTTAAAGTAATCTTAATTAATTTTTTTAAAATTTAATCCCTTCACTATTATATTTTTTATTCTTTTCATCTAATTGAAATAAATTAATTTATTTTCTATGACCCGAATCGAATATCTTTTCATGTTTTAAAACATGCTAGCAATATTTAAGTATATTGTTTTTTTTTTAAATACAGCATTTATACAAAACACGTGCACCGAGACTCGTATTAAGGAAACATCATTTTTTTTAATTTCTTCTTTCATTTTCCTTTAGGACATAATCGACAATTAAGCTATCAATTTGGGGGTAAAATATGTGCTTTGCCCATCAAGAGACCTACCTGCCCAAGTAGTTTAACAGTCTTGAACAGCTCGATAACGACATCGTTCATCTTCAAAGTATAGAGAATCAATCCATCGCATCGATTAACAACAGAGTGAGGGAGAGAGAGAGTTCTCCGAAATTTGAAAGCTCTTTTGAGTTTGTGTATTTGCAAAACTCAGTGGGTTTGTGGGGATGGTGTTGGTATTGGCTCTGGGGGATCTACACATACCCCACAGGGCACCTGATCTCCCTGCAAAGTTCAAGTCCATGCTCGTTCCCGGCAAGATCCAGCATGTCATTTGCACTGGCAATCTTTCTATCAAAGTATGTTATTTCTACCATACTGTAATAATAAGGGGCTTCTTTTGTTATTTCAGTTCATTTCTAATTGGATTGGTGTTATTGTTTGGTCAAATCAAATCCATTTTCTTGTTTCATTGAATTTGACAAGATTATTAATGATCACGGCCTTTTCACTTGATTTTAATAAAGCAGAGCTTCTTTCTTGATTTCTAGATGCTAATGTATTAATACTATTGTTATCTCTTAGACGCTCTTGACTGGTCAACCTTGAGATTGCACAGTTGCCCATGTTGGCTTTTCAGCATTGTGTCTGGCTTTTTATGGATAGGCTTGCTGGGCTAAGCCTTAGGTTGAAACCAATTTTGTATTCAAAAGTGTTCTCCTTTTGGAAATAATAATAATAATAATAATAAACACCAGCGTGTGTGCTGATGCTGTGTTAGCTGTTTGAATGTCATTTGAGATAGTGCAAATCCTCCAGAAAGCATTTAAGCATTAGTTTTGTTTAGCTTGCTGAAATAACTTTCACTAACTTATATTTTTCTAATGAGATTTCTAGGAAGTTCATGACTATTTGAAGACTCTTTGCCCTGACTTACATATTACTCGAGGCGAATATGATCAAGATACTCGATATCCTGAGACCAAAACGTTAACTATTGGTCAATTCAAGTTAGGACTATGCCATGGTCATCAGGTTTGATTTCCTTTTTCTCTTTATTATTTTTCTATCCTTTTTTTTCCTTAACCAAATGCATCTGTCTATTTTACCAGCAAACGATCCCTTTTACATTCTTCCCAGCATAACCAGGATGGTAGTCTAGATCCTCAATCCATTATAAATTTCTGGCCTTGCATACAGCACTCAAATTAATGACCTCTTTTGTAGCTGTTGTGGTTCATTACAAACATGTAATGTTTTCTATGGTGCAATTTTACTTTACATGTCAGCTAATACATCTAGTCGCCGAGCCCTATCCTTGTACTCTCTTGCCCTCAATTTTTCAAACTTCATTAAAATTACTCTGGTTTTTTAAATAGTATTGCCACTCTCATCATATTCATTAAATTTTTTGTTGATTCATTCTTCTATTTCTAGTAGGTTCAAGACTACAACAAATGTTTTTGCAGCTCCCTCACATGTCATTGTTAAGCATTGATTATCTTTTTGGTGTCAGATGAAACTTCCTTGAGTAGACGTTAAGTGTGATGCCTGTCCATTTCCACCAGCAGTATTCTTCTGTTTGTTTTATTTTCATTTTATGAAGTAAGAAAGAATAAAGATATAGTGACAAAGATGAGAGGAAGTCCTCCACACTCTTTCTTGTGTTGCTGTAAATCCCATTGACTCATCGATTTCAGTCATCTTCAGTACAGCCTTATTTATTCTTGAGTGGAACATCCACTAGCTCCATGGTTAATGATTTGTATTCTTGAGAAACCATGTGTGCTGGCAAAGGCCAATGCCTTGTGGATTTAAGATAACGATCTGCTTTTCATGAGTTTCGTATGTTGTTTTTGTAAAGTTTCATCTTGTAGTTACTAGTTTTGTTTTGGTTTGATGCTATAAAGGTTGTTCCATGGGGGGATTTAGACTCGCTAGCAATGCTCCAGAGGCAGCTGGATGTAGACATACTCGTGACTGGTCATACCCATCAATTCACAGCTTACAAGCATGAGGGGGGTGTTGTTATAAACCCAGGCTCGGCCACTGGTGCCTTCAGCAACATTACCTATGATGTGAATCCAAGCTTTGTCCTCATGGACATCGATGGCCTACGTGTTGTGGTTTATGTTTATGAGCTCATTGATGGTGAGGTTAAAGTCGACAAGATTGATTTTAAGAAGACCAACGCCACAACTCATTCTGCTCATTGAACATGCAGCCAGCAGCAGAGCTGCTTCTTTTTTTCCTGGCATTGTATTTGGATTCCTAGAAATGAAATGTGAGTGATATGTGATCCACTATTTGTGCATATTTTAGTGGAGGCGGCCTTTGGTTCATTTATGAGTTATTGTCAATGAAGAACCAAGCAGTGAACTAAAACATCAAGAGAATGGTTCTGAAATTTAGTGGTCTAAAGCATATGACTAATGGTTGATTGATAAAAGCTTGGTATTTCAATTTGCAGGGGTGATTATGGTAGCTTCTCGGCCTTTTCAATTAGTTCAATTAAACACCACAAGTTTAACTCTAAGCATGCTCCCTTGTCATCCAGTTGATTTTCATGGCCTCATCTCCTCTCTTGTGCAATTAACAAATTCCATTACTTCGGTCCCCTTTGTTGTCAGGGGAACTTGAGGTTGATGTTCATGGCTTTGCTCTTGGTAATTCTGGCTTCTTATCAAGGTATGACCCTAATGTAGGTGGCTATCTTTTGTCTTCATGTTATCCATGTAATTTGCTTGGCTCTTCAGTAGGTTCCAGGCATTAACGTCAGTAAATAATGACGTGTCTCAGCAGAGTATGCAATATTTTGCTGCTTTACATTTTTGTTCCTACTTTTTTAAAAAATATTATTTTGGTCCCTGTATTTTATTTTTCTAACAAATAAGTTCTTAATTGAAATTATTCTTGGTTCTCATGTTTTACAATAAATACAATTTAGTCCATAGATGATCTTTTTAAACCAAGTCTCTACAAATCAAATCTTAAACTTGGTCAAAATCGTGATAGGATATTATAATAATTCTCCAGTGTGTGTGTGTATTTGTGATGATATTATAATAAAAATTAAAATCAAAGTAAAAACACTCCAATGATCTGATAATAATAATAAAAATTTATATTTTAATAAAAATTTTGGTTTTCTATACTATCATATAACTAATATTAAAGTGTTTTTACATAATTGGTTATTTAATGTTTTTCTTGGAATGTGGCAAGTTTTTCTTACTTATACTCATTTTTTCATTTATATAATTTTTTTTCACACGCATACCTAAATATTCTGTCATATTCAGAGATTCAATTTTGTTTGGAGTGAATTCATTTGTAGTCTAAAAGCATTATACTACTAATCCTGGTATTTAAAAGGAAATCAAGCATATAGTTGAGGAAATAACTTTTTGATCAAATAATATTGGCAATTGTGCAATATGATGAATGTTTTTTTATAACTTTTATCATAACCCCTTTTTCTATCCTTTTTTTTCCTTCAAAAATCCAAATAAAAAGCAAAAACAAAAAAACAAAAAACTCAAAATATATATTTGACTCATTGGCACTATTTTCATGATTTTTAATGTTTATTAAAAAAAATTCAAAAATATACTTTCATGTCTAGCTATTAATGCATCTCTTCTAAAACCCTTGATAGTTTTTTTCATCAAATTGATATTGATATTGTTTTCTTTTGAAAAAAATAAAAATATAAAATAAAATAATAAATAAAGGTAAAACAAAGAAAAATGAGCGATAAAAGTCAAATCAAGTTGTTGGGGACCAAACACTTGAACAAAAAAGGATAAACATTTTGGTTTAAAAATACTAATCAAATCAAGTTGTTGGGGACCAAACACTTGAACAAAAAAGAATAAACATTTTGGTTTAAAAATACTAAAGGAATCAAGTTGTTAGGACCAAGCACTTGAACAAAAGAGGATAAACATTTTTGTTTAAAAATACTAAAGGAATCTTGTAAGAAAGGGAGGACACCATTTAATTAAAAAAATCAATAGCCAACATCTTATTCTCATTTTCTAAATATATATATAAAAACCTTAATTATTTTTCTTAAAAATTAAAGTTTTAGCTGATATTCTCACTCTAAAAACAATATTACCTTTTATCTTTTATATGCTAACCATTTACCTCACGATGGTTGTCTAACCTTCTCTCACACTTTAGCCCTCACGTACACAAGGAAAACCAAAACCTAGTGTTTTTTTTTTTGTTGCCATTCTTTACACCATTTTTACCACAATTAACATATCACCTTTCATCAACATATGGTGTCTCTCTTACAATTCTAATAAAAAAATAGACCCCTTGACTTCTTCCTCACACTTAAGACATCCACCCATGATCCAACACATTTGTCTCACCATTACAACCTTAAATAGACCTTTATACCAACAATAAGACCAAATAGACCTCCCTCTCTTAAAATGATAGTCCCTTGTCATGTAACTCTAGCCACCTAACAACACCCACAATAGCTTCTCTAACTTGACACCGACAACAAGAAGCAAGACACCATCATAGAACCATCATACCAATAACAAACAAAAACATTTAAAACTATTGAAAGAAAAAAAAATTAACAAAGAAAGAAAGCCAACAAAGAGAAAGATCAAAACTTCTTTAAGCTTGATCTTTTTTCTTGGATGGAGGTACACCTAATCACCTTTATTGGTGTGTGAAAAAAAAAAGGCATGCTCAATCCACTAGGTGACCTCTTTCAACAAGTAGCAGCAAGTGGATTTATGTGTTGGTAGTGGTGGTAGCGCATGGATTACAGATGTCACCACTATTTCAAAAAGTCTCATGGTTCAAAAAGCTTCTTTATCTAATTTTAACTACTTAGTTTGACTCCCCACATCCTAAAAGGTCTATTTAAAACCTTAGTTTTTTTTTTTAACAAAATTAACATGTTTTTGAATTTGTGTGGATTGTTGATTATTGATTTTTTTTTTTATAAATGATTGCATTGTTTATTTTCATAAAAAATTCAACATGTTAGTAATTTTAGGACTTATGATGAAATGATTAAATTTAAATACTTGTTGAATGCGTTGTGAATATTGATTATAAATTGAGTTTGTTTGTGATTTGAAGTTGGATATTTAGAATTAGTTTGGGGCCAAAGCCTTTTTTTGTCATCCTTGTGGATCCAACACCCATTTTAGAATTCAATCTAAAATTGTTCATAATAAATGGGCTCATTAGAGATGTTACCTTGAATATTAAAAAATAATAAAATAATTCTTATATCTCCAACAAATAAAAAATTACAATTTAAAAATATTTATTGATATCAAAATAAAAAATATTATTTATGAGTAATATTGGTAGTATTATCTTGAATATTCTTTGACACCATAATACTCTCAAGTTTTAAAATTAAGATTAACATTTTTAGTCTAATAGTCACTAATAATAATAATGAATATTCATGTGGTACTTATTAATGCCAGATTTTAAAGTCTTTTTATTTGAATATTCATTGACGTTAAAGTTAGAAATATTATAAGTAAGTTATCAATAACACAACACAACAAACTTTTAGTAATTTATAACAAAACCAACAATATATTTTATCTTAGATAAGATACTTTATGGGTAATAATATCTTTCCTTTAATGTAACTAGTCTCGTGCCATATAATTTATGTTGACTAGTTAGGGTTCCTAGTAACTATAATACTAGATAGTAACTTTTTAAGCAATACATTTCTCCTTTAAGAATAAGATGCCATAAAATATGTTTTTTTTCTCATCTTTTTAAGGTTATTGTGATGTCGGGTAGCGATAGAATGACAACTACATTAGGGATTTTTCCTGAGAAAATTTATAAAAAAATTTATATAATTCTTTGTGGTTAAATGTCATACATTATTTTTTTTTATCTAAAATAAAATATAAACCCTTTTTCTAAGAACCACGAGAACTATACCAAAACCTTTTGGAATAATGGCAGCACATGTGATCCACGCGCCATCACTACTAATGTATGGATCCACATACCGCCACTTGTTGAAAATAGTAACCTTATAAATTGAATAGGCCTATTCTCTTCATATTAGTACTAGTTGTGGGGTGCACTTCCACCCAAGAAAGGAGATTAGGTCTAAGAAAGTCTCAATCTCTCTCTTTATGGTTTTTTATCTTCATCCATTATCTCTTCTCCAACAAGTCTAGATGTTGTTATTTGTTGCTAATATTGTGGTTTAATGGTGGCATCTTACTTGTTGTTGTTAATGACAAGTTGAAGGAGCTATTATTTGTTTTGTTAGTTTATTAGTACTCAAAAGTGCATTTTTATCATGGTTTTATATCATCATTTTGCACTTGAAATATCAATAACTCCTTAACTAAAGTACGTTTTATAATAATCTATCTAATAATATAAGATTTCTTTAATTTATGGTGAATGTCCATTTTAAATGCAGGCCTATCACATAAATAAAAGGATTGATTCATGACTTTAAGAACTTCAATTGTAAAGGCAAAGAGATTATCAAACTTAGAAAAGAGATGTCGGTGCAATCCAAACCAGAACACTGTTTGGTAATTGGGTCATATCTAGAGCTATAGATCTTAGATTTAGGTCTACTTTATATGGATGGAAAGTTAAGACATAGGCCTACAACTTTCATATGGAGCCCAAGATCTAAAAAGGTCATTTTCAAGTCTAAATTATTGCAACAACAAAGAAGCCCAAATCTGTCCTCCAGCCCGAGCACTGTTCAGTATTTTGGCCATATCTGGAGTTCTAGAAGTCGAAATGAGCTAAATTGTTTTCACAAGAAAGCTGAGACAATTTCCTAGAACTTTCATGTTTTCAAGTGGCTCTAATTTTGACGTCATCAATGACGTTTTAGGCAGACAAGAGAAGATAAGGATTGTCACCAAGTCAGGGGTTGGCTACCTACTCATCAATTAGTCATCAAATCAATAGTTTCCAATTTTGGCCTATAAAAGGAGGCATTTGCCATGCATTTAGGCATCTTGGTGTCCAGATCAAGATCATGCTCTTGTTTTCTCTCTTTGTATTCTTTATGCTTTGTTTTCATTAATATCAAGTTTATGCCTTTCATTTCCTTTCCTTTCCTTAGTTAACTTTTATGTTCTTATTTTGTTTATCTATTTTTCTTTCTTTCATTATGTCTAGCTAAGTTAATTATGTCAAGGTGAAAAGGTTACACTAATGGTGTAAGAATAAGTATGGTATAAACTTAATATGGACTTTAATGTTTAATACTAACATGTTTTATATTTGTTATCTTGTTCACTCTTTAATACTTTGCTTGTTAAATGATTAATCTTGATTTATGTTGTATAACAATTGGTACAACAAATGCTTGGCACTTTCATAGCCCATACTGTATGGTATAACCGACACCTGAGCTATGAAAGGAACTTGATTTGTTGTTAACATAAGTTATAATCATGAATGCTTGACGAAATTTACAAGTATTAGCATTAATTGAATAAGATGACTAATGTAATCATGTTAACAATCTATAATCTGATTGGAACCTCCTTTATGTGTGGTTTCCAATTGAACAATAAGAGTTTATACTATACTTGTTTGACATACCATTAGTGGAACCTCTAATCTTGACATTTGATAGTATCACTGCTTAATCCTTACATTAATATTCTATCTCCAAGTTCTCATCATCATCATTTTCTTCTCTTTCTTTAATTATTATTATTATTATTATTATTATTATTGTTGTTGTTGTTGTATTGTTGCTATTTATAATTTGTACAATAACCTCCCTGTGGTTCGACCCCGGTCTTGCCGGGTTATTTATTACTTCGACACTCCTGAACTTGGAAGAAGACATCAATCTTTTCGTTGTGTCATTCGGTTGTTGGAGTTGCATAAAGAAGGGTTGTCGTTTTGAGAGATGAAGGTCTATTTGGTCTTGATATTGGTATAATGGTTTGTCTCGGCTCATGATTGTGACAAAAATGGGTTGCAAAATGAGTGGTTGTGGTGGGTGTCTTAGGTGTAAAAAAGAAAGCTGAGGGGTCTGTTTCTTTTAAGATTGTGAGAGAGAAACCATGTATGGTTAGAATGTGAACTGAAAATAGTGGTCAAAATGGTGCTAGGGAAGGCCAAAATGATATTGGATTTCGGTTTACCTTGAGTATGTGAGGTCTAAAGTGTAATGGAAAATCATATAAACGTTGGTCAACCACTTTAAGATGAAGGGTTGGCTTGTAGAATATGAGAAAGGTTAGGGATTTTTTAAAGTGAGAGTGACGACTAAATCTTTAGCTTTTAAGAAAATGAGATAAGGGTTTTTCTATGTGTTTTTAGAATGAGAGAATAAGATGGAAGCTGAGTTTTTTTTTTATAATCAAATGGTAGCCTTCCTGTCTTATAAGATTCCTTTAGAATTTATAAATAAATTTTTTTTATCATCTTCTTTTTAATTTCTTGGTCTTCGAGAAACTTGATTTTACTTTGGTCCCTTATTTTCGTCTATGCCTTTGGCCTCTCTATCCATTTTATTCCTATTTTTTATTTTTATTTTATTTTTTATTTTTTATCATATCTTTTTTATAAAAATAAAAAAATAACATCAACATCAATTCAATGAGAAAAACTTATCAATGATTTTGGAATGCATTATTTAATAACTAAATGCAGTAACATTTTTGGATTTTCAAAAAGACATTGAAAATTATGAAAATGACACAAATGCATCGAAAATATATTTTTTGGATTTTTTAAAATTAATTTTCACTTTTTTTTGGATTTTTGGAAAATATATTGAAAAAGAAGGTCGAAATTGAGTTATAACAACTTTCATGAATAATAAAAAGTAGAGGATACACCTCTTAATTTTGCATTCAAATTCAAATAACTAAGCCAATGTGACAAATTACTAATTTGTTAAATTTATAAGAAAACATATTAAAAAACGCATATGTTCAACTTGATATATAAATTAATAATCTCTTTATACATCACAGTTTTATTAATATGCAACTCAATTAAGAGGTTTTTATAAAATATACCTCTAATTTACATATTTTTTAAAAAAATCGATGTCTCCCTGGATCTCTTCTCTAACTTTTCTTAGTACATTAAGTAGTTCTAATGGAGTGTCCTCGTATTGCAAGACAAAATTATTCAATGTAATTATTGTTTTGAGTGCATCATTATGCGAGATAGACTCTAATATAGAATTATCATTTTTAACTTTATTTTCTTTGTTACTTTCCTTGACATTCTCAATAATTTGCTTATCACTTATGAAAAAGATGATGAATCAATTTTTAAGGATAAAAAAGAGGTTGAACCTAAACATTGTAAAGAAAAAATTGATTCCTCATTAGTATTTCTATTTTCTCATGCCATAACTAATCAAAGAAAAGTGAATAACAATTTTGAATTCTTTAAAATTTTCAAATAGGTAAAGACCAATATATATTTGTTAGACACTATTAAGTATCCTTTTATGCTAAATTTTTAAATAACTTGTTCACCGTGAAAAGATAATTGAATGTTAAAACAAAACCTTTTAATTTAACAAGTAAGTGTAATTTTTTAAAACAACAATTCTTTAAAATATAAAGATTTTTTTTATCCTGTAATTTTATGCTTTATAAGAGAACATCTTGATCTTGAAGTTAATGTGAATTTACTTCAACATTCAGTTTTATAAAATCTCAATCCAGGTGAGTTATACCAACTTTTCTAACTCTTTTATATACCGACATATCTATAAAAATGTCTATAGTAGTAGTTGAAAATATGCTAGTATAAGTTGATAAACTCATTTATCTTATGGATTTTATTGTTTTAGATATACAACACATTAAAGCACGCAATTTGATTTTTATTATTTTAAAAAGTCTATTTTTTTATAGCTTTTAATGTATTGATTAATTATAAAAATAAAGTGATAAAGTTATCATTTGGATAAATGACATTGAAAATGAATGTTTTTAACATTTTCAAGTAATATAGAGATGATCATAATTTACAATAAGTAAATTTTATTAAAAAAAACTTGTTTTCGATCAATTTGAAACTTGTTCTGGTGAAAATGAGTTTAATGAATCTAAAAACTTGTGAATAATTTATTTTCAGGAAGAATCAAAGACAAGTAATTGAAGACCAAAAATTAAGGTATTGCCACCACAATTAATTAAATCTATACCTTCAAGTGTGTAACCATTAAAACTTGATTTTAAATCGTTATAATCTAATCTCAAGTTATTATTTTTTAGAAAAAATAAAACTTTTTTAGAAATAATTTCAAGGCTTTTATTAAGCTTAAAGAAGTAATCATTAACCCTAATATTACTAGCTTTACCTAACTCCACAAGATATTTCACAATTGAATGTAATGCTTTTGGAATGGGAGTTGGGGCTATTCTAATGCAGAAAAGAAGGCATATTGCATACTATAGTAAAGGTTAGAAAAGAAGAGAACTAACTTTGTCAACCTGTGAAAAGGAGCTCTTAACCATTGTATTAGTAGTTTAGAAATGACATTCTTACTTATAAAGGTAAGCTTTTAAGATCAAGAATAACCAACATGGTTTAAAAGTATATTTTAGAACAAAAGGTGGAATGCCCTGCATAACAAAAACGGATTTCCAAGTTTCTTGGTTATAATTTGACAGTGGAATATCGATCTGGTAATAAAAATGTAATAGTCGATGCTTTGTCTTAAGGATTAAAAAGGAAAGATCAAAAGGACATATAGGCTATTATTATGTTTATTGCTAATTGGGCTAGGAAGCTTAAGGAGAGCTATACTAACTTATAGATCCATCAACTATTACAGTTAATGAACAAGGGCAAAGTGGAAAGTTTAAAATACCAGCTGAAGGATGAAATTTTCTTGTACAAAAAAAAATATACATCAATAAAAAATGTTCCTTTAAGAAGGATATTTTTCATTACATATATAACAGCTTTACAACTGGTCATTCCAGATATGGAAAAACCTTAAGACAAGCAAGGAAGAATTTTTTTAGGTGTGGATGAAAGCTAATGTAAAGAATTACATCACCTATTATGATACTTACTAAAGAAACAAGGTTGAGAACACTAAGCATTATAGCCACTATCTATTTTTAAAAAGTCTTGGTCTTTTATGTCCATGGATTTCATAAAGAGCCTACCTATCTCAAACAATTATTTTATTATCCTAGTGGTAGTTGATAAATTGTTTAAATATACACATTTTATAATCACGGTTCATCCTTACACAACAATTCAAGTAACACAAGTATTTGCACAACATGTGTTTCAAGTTACATGGACTACCATTAAAGTATTATCATAAATAGAGATCCTACTCTTATAAGCAAATAGTGACAAGAATTGTTTAAAGTTTAAAAGGTTAAGCCGCACTTATCTACTACCTATCATCCATGGATAGACAATTAAACTAAAGACACTAGTAAAACTTTAGTAGGGTACTTATATTATTTTGTAGGGGACAATCCTACAAGTTGGTCTCGGTGGCTACTTATGCTCAAATGATGGTATAACACCAATTTCCATACTTCCCTAAAAACTACTCATTTGAAGTCCTATATGGTTAATCCCCACCATCCTTAATCAATTATGTACCAGGAATTACACCATAATAAGGCAATGGAAAAAAAACATATCAAGGATCACATAAAGATATTACAAATGATTAGAAACAATTTAACTAAGGCATAAAAATAACAAAAGAAACAAACAAATTCAAAATGCAAGAGCACAAAACGAGAAGAAGGTGACTAGGCTTACCTCAAACTCCATTCGGACAGCCAATCCATTATACATTAGATAAAGAAACTAAAGTTAGCTCATAAGTACTACAACCCACTCAAAATAATTAAAAGAATTAGTCGAATAACTTATCATCTCAAGCTTTCATAAGATGTTAAGGTTCAGTCCACGTTCGATGTCTTTTTATTGAAGAAGAAAATTGAAAAGTATACAACTCCCGAACCTAAACTCTCACTGTTTAGGCTAGAAGAAACTCCGTAACTAGAACTAGTAGAGATCTTGAAAAATCAAGAGAAAAGTGTTAAAAGAAGAGCCAAGAGGGAGTTGTTAGCTTAATAGGAAAAGCAAAGCCTAGAGGATGTTATGTGGGTAGAAGAATAATATCTAAAGAACATCTACCCTCACCTTAAAGGCAAGGTCTTTTGAGGGAGATGAAGTTGCAACATGTTCGGGGATTGAAGGTGTTGATTAATTTCATGACATCATTTCTTCTTGGAAAAACAAAGAATTATAATTATTTTTGCCTTCAAAAGAAATTTGATTAGGCAAGAAAAATAGTTGAAAAGAAAATAGAAAGTGAACAGTCAAGATACCACCTCAGGTTGATACTAAAAACGTGGATGGTTGATGCTTAATGTTATAAACAACGATGCAGATGAAGAAAAGTGGATGATGAATGTTCAGATATCCTTGCATTGTAAACAAACAAGTTGAACTAGATATTTGTGTAAGGGAAAACAATAACGTTTGAACGAGTAAGGAATTTCCTTACTCTTCAACAAATCAAGGACCCCAAATCTAATTCAATAATCAAGAATAGTCTTTTAAATTCAAATAAAACATTAACAATTTCGTTATAAATAAATAGGGTTAAACAAATAAAAATTCATTTTTTTTTGTCTTAGATATTGCAATCAAGTCCTTGCTTCCTTAATTTCAATTCAATTCATTTCAATAAAATAACCTCTATTCTTTTCAGAAAGTACAATCTCGCAAATTCCACAATTTTGATAGGAGGTTTGTTATATCACATACCATATAAAGTTTGAAGATTGAAGTTTATTTTTTTAGAAAAAAAAAAAAGAGCAGGTGTACAAGTAATCGGATTTGGACACCACCGCCTGGCACAGAATATCACTTTTCCTCCGAACAACTAAAATGGTAGGAAAGGGCCTCTTGCAAAGAATTAGATGAAAATGCAAACCATGTAAGAATATTGTGATTCTGGAGGGTTGCCTTGAACATAAAGCATCCTCAACCCCCACTAAGTTCTCGAACCGCAGGCTTAACAAGCAAAGAACCATAATGCCATTTATAAATAACACATCTGCTGACCCTAAACACTCGTACTTTCTTAGTCTTATATGCATTGAATCTTTTTGGAGCCCTCGGGAAAAAAATAACAACTCCAAATCCCTTTCTTCCTTTCACAAAGTTCAGTTTACAGCACAAGAATGGCCTCCGCGCAGATGAAACCTGTTGCCTTGCTGCTTTTAGTCTTAAATCTTATCATGTACATCATCGTTTTAGCCATCGGCGGTTGGGCTATGAATAGAGCCATTGATTATGGCTTCATCATCGGTAAATCACCCTCTCCCCGCCTTCACTCTCTCTGTTTTTGTCTTCCTTCACTGATAATCATGCACTGCTTGCTATATATTGTCTTCTGCTAGCGTGGTCTATGCCGTAATTATGTCACGTACAACTTAATTTCAGGACCTGGGTATGACCTTCCAGCACATTTCTCACCCATTTTCTTCCCGATGGGAAATGCTGCCACTGGGTTCTTCGTGACATTCTCTTTGATTGCCGGAGTTGTTGGTGTTGCCTCGGCAATTGTTGGTCTTAATCACATTCGCTCTTGGCACAGAGATAGCATGCCATCCGCCGCCTCCGCTGCTGCCATTGCTTGGGCTCTCACTCTTCTAGCCATGGGGTAAGTAAACACCATCCATCAGCCTTTGCCCTCCCTCTCAGCAACTATTTTAGCAATTAACTATCAAAATAGTTCCATGATTGAGGTCAAAGAAAGTGTTTTTCTTAAGACAGATTAAAAGGCTCTATTTAAATTCAAAAAGGAAAAAAAAAGAAAGAAAGATATATATCTTTCTTCTTGCCATGTTGATTACTGACTGGCAACAAAATTTGCGCAGCTTTGCCAGCAAAGAAATTGAGCTATCTATCAGGAACGCCCGTCTGGTAAGAATGATAAACAGCTTTATCAGATTTCTTTGACTCCACTACTACTGTGTTAGATTAATTAGCCAAGAATTTAGTTCTACGTATAATCATGCTCAAGAATTTGAACACAAGTAATCATCTCTCTGCAGAGAACCATGGAAGCATTTATGATCATACTTTCTGCTACGCAGCTTCTATACATAGCAGCCATCCATGGCGCCTCATAAAGTGGAAGAGCTTGAAAGAATTCATAGTCCCTTTAATTTATGCATGCTTGGTGTGTTTTCTATGTTTTTTTTTTAATTTCCCAGCTCTTTGGGGGTGTGAGCAGATCGATGTTTTTCCGTGTGATTTGATTGGATTTTTATGAACAAATAACGAAGGAAATGGTGTCCAAAATCATATTTCCATTTTACGGTCTCTTGTTGTTAATTATTAATCAGTCAATTCCTATTTGCTCCTCTTAGTGCACGTGGTTTTGATCATCCTTTTCTGCAACTTTTTTTATTTTTTATTTTGTGGTTCCTGAGGCGCTCTTATCTAGGTATTGATGATTTTATATATAGATAGTTTTTGTCATTATTATTTTTTATTTATTATTGTCAATGGGATACCGTGAACTATATATATATATATATATACACATTTTAAAAAAATATAAAAATATTATTTTAAAAAACAAGCTTCTATCATTCTCGTACATACTCGAACACCATGAATCTCTACCTACCATGAATAGGCATTCTTTAGACTTCTAATGCCCACTGTAACTTGCGAAAAGAAAAGCAAAGACATGGCATCCATAGCATATATTCCAGAGGGCACAGCTGATGACATGCTTGAGAAAAGGTAGAATTACTGAAATTTTTTTTTAAGGGGTAAAAAAGAAGACGTACATGAGTCACACAATTCAGCTAGTAATAAAAATACGAGGACAAGAGTCAAGAAAGGAAAGGGGGGAAGGAGAAAAACACTGTTCTCATACTTGGAATGGTGAGTTTCATATCATCAATCTGGTAAAAAATGAACAACATACAACACCCGGTATACTGACACAATCAAAAATCAACGAGAAAATGAGGCTTAGGTTTGGTAAACTAAAGCTACCCGCCAATATTGAAACTCACTGTTTGCAAAGTTCATATAATTGTTTTACCTATACAGGGTTTCTGCACTTATTGGGGAAAACTTTCCAAGAGATTCTAACTCCTGTTATCTCAAACTACTACAAACCAAATCCTTCTCAGACTCCCAGCTCACGGACAGCTTCCTCAAGCTCACGCTCGCTTCTGCAATAGATATATGGGGGGTGCTATAAATTTATACCGCACAACATAAAGAAAAGACAACAGCCACTGGAAATGTGCAAAAATCATAGTTCTAGAGAGTTGTTGAACCAAGGCCTTGTGCAAAGCACAAAAACCAAAAGCCTTCAAACATAGTTCAACCAAATCAAAATATGAATAGAAAAAGAATCCAGTGAAAAGAATCTGTTAAACATTACTGATCTGAAAAGTTTAGAAGGGCAAGCACCTCGTAATTGGTATTTTCAGTTAAGAATCTTTTCAAATTTGCTTCTTTTTTTCATAACTCAAAGAAAGAAAAAGAAGAGGGAAAGGGATAACTCAAAATAAGCTGGAATTTGCATTTTCAACAGCTCAAAAAAAAATTATAAAAAACTAAAAAATAAAATAAGTTGCCCAAAACAATCCCTGGATTTTCTACAGCAGAGAATTTATACTATTCCTAAGTGATCTGGCACAAATAGGCACCAGCTCCAATTTAACAGCCCCATTAAAACCGACTCATGAAAGAATTATCTTTATAACGATTCAGATTTCTTGAGAGTTCTGCCATAATGTTGAAAGAGAGGAGTAAAAGTAATGCCCTATATGACCAAAAAAGTAAAAGGAATCCCTAGATTAGTAAATTTATGAGCTTGCATGTGCTTTACAAAACTGCTAAGACCCACAACCAAACAAATTGAAATTGAGGCTCTATGATTTGCAATGCATTATTTGAATTTTTAATAAATAACATATCTACAAAACACATGAAAAATGGGGGCACAACAGGGCATCAAAACAGATCACAACAAAATGGTACCTGAAAGTCACTAGGCATATCGATTTGCAGTATATGTACAAGATCTCGATATCCAATCCAAGTCATTCTGATTTAAATTGAGGCAATACTAACCTGAAATTATCTACTGGTGCCTGTAAAAACATCAAATAAACCACAGCAACTCAAACAAGATGTTCTTTCTGCTACTTGTGGAGCAGAAGCAAGTAGAAGCTGCAGACAAATTCAGCAACACAGAGCATATTCAATTGTTAGCGCAACATATTCAAGAAAAAGAATGATAGATCAAATCACAATCAAGAAGAAACAAACCTGGTTTTCAGTGCTTTCAAGAGCATCGGTGTCTTTGTTTTTGTCTGCACTATTACCAGTTTCAGTGGAAGGACTGCCTGATGATGCCAATGTTTTCCCTAAATTTCCATATACAGAAGAACCAACCACACTTGAAGATGCCCCAACATTCTCATTTGAGATGGGAAAAACTTTATCTTCATTTTTCTTTGGCACCACAATAGCTGGTGAAACTTCAACAACCACATTGGATATAGGCAACAATCTGTCCTCATTTTCCTCAAAACCAGATTCAACCACTTCCAGAACCTCTGAATTTTCAACTTGAGCACTCTCCATATCAAATTTCACTGTCTCGGAAATGGGCACCACAGGATTCACCAAATAAACAGCTGTAGTTTCCAAGACTGAATTATTATTAACTTCCTTGACTTGTTTCTCATTTTCAGGGATCTGCTTCACCTCTTTAGGAAAAGAACCAAATTCCTTGTCCTCATCATCATTGGCTTCCTTTGATTTCTTCTCAAAAACTTGAGACTCATTGCTGGAACTACTACTGCTAGAGCTCCTATCATCTTCACCATGAGATTCCTTTGGGCAATCAACATACTCATTAATATCTTTACTTTCTACATTTTGCTCAGAGTTCACTTCTCTCTCAATTTTAATAGCACTGCTGTCCTCTAGTTCAACTTTATGGCTTCCTTCTGCATACCCGGGGACTCCCTCCATGGGCTTGTTCTGGTGGGCAAATGAATCTGCAGGTGATGGGCCTCCCTTCTCAGATTCTCCATTACCCTCATTAAATGGATGCTGGTGGTTATGTTGGTCCAGTGATACAGGGGAACCAATCTCACCACCATCATTCTCTCTCTCATCAGAGCTTTTTGGATCACCATTTCCTAAAACCATTGATAAAATCACAAGTTCCAGTCAGAAAGAACCGAATTTTAATCAAATTTAAGGACAACAAAACTAACAAAGATATGCTCATTGAATCAATATCATTATGTGATGAAAAGTGGGAGAGCACTCAGTAATGGATTCGATGCATCTAATCAAGCAAAAGAAATCGCATCACTTTCAAGCAACTGATAAGAGATCAACTAACTTTGTTACTAACATGAAACCAAATTGATTAAAACAAACTTGAAACGTGCGCCAAACAGAATGGCATGATAATTAAGTTGGAGGCAAACATTTCAACTATATCGCAATAATGTTCAAGAGAAACAAGGAACATCAACAATTGTAAATTGAGTTGATATGCTAAACTTAACCAAATTTGAAGGGAGTTAAACATGCACGGGCCTGTAAGTTAGTTAAACCATCACAATCAAAATCTATAAGCAAATTCTTAAGACTAAAACCTCGGGAAAAAAATAAACCACCACCACACAATTCCCATCAGATCAAGAAAAACATGAAACATAAACAAATGAATCTAATCCAAATACCCTAAAAATAAAATAAACACCAAGAATCCAATCAGAGCGAAGCTAAAATAAGGACATGAAAAGGATACCCATTAACCAGATTGGCGAAAACACCAAAATCAATAGGTGAAAAAAACCTAAAAAAACTCGATCAACAAACGATGTCAACACACACCCATTAACCCAAAATCCACAAAAACACCAAAACTACAAAATCAAAGTGCCATTATAAAGTACCCATTACTACAAAATTGCACAGAGAAATACACCAATCCAATCAAACGCAATCAAAACAAGACTTATCAACAAGAACCCATTACTCAAATTCAAATAGCTTATCAAACAAAAATTTAAAAAGAGGCCAGTAAGTGAGTGTATGATTGAGTGACAGAGTGGCAAGTGATGGGTGGTTGTACTCAAAGTGAAAACCCTTTAAACATCTTTTTTCTCTTTTCCTTTTTCTTTAAAAAAAAAAAACCTTGAGGATTGTTGCTGCTGATTGAAGAGTTGTCGCTGACCTCCTTTTCCTTCTTTTTCCTGGCAGCTTTCCTCTTCTTAGCACCTGATGGCATGATTGATTTTAGCTTTAGCCCTTAATAACTCAAAAATCTATTTCTTGTGGGGCTGTCAAACCCGGAAAAAAGAAAAAGAAAAAGGAAGATGCATAGATCGTGGGCTGTCTCCCTGTAGCCTCTCTCGCTCTAGGCTTTGTATGTACAGTACAAACTGTAAAGCACCAAAAATAGCACTTGGTACAGGTAAGGTCTGACAGGTATAGGTAGAGAGGTAGAGGCTCGTGAAGAAGATCTATTTATTTGTGGATTTTAAGATTTTTTTAAAATAGAAAATCTTCATTTAAAGCGTCATAAGTGGAAGTTTGTGCGTGTTTTTTTTAAGATTCTGTGTTCTTCAATCCCCCCTTGTCTTTGCGTTTCTTCGAGGCTTTTTGCTTTGCTTTGCCCTGCTCTGCTCTGTCTTGTTTTCCGTAATGAGACTTCACTGATTTGGCAATTTTTTTCTCTTTCTTTTATTTTATTTTTTTAAAAAAAAAAAGAAAATTCTTGCACATTAACATGAACCCTTCTTTTCCTAGATTTGGAGCCAAATAATTCAAAAAAATTTAGAAATTATATCATTAGTGATAATACATAGAATATAAAATATAAATTTTAAACTGGGTCAACATCAATTAAAAATTACAAAGTTAAATAGATTGATATCTGACCATATTTTTAATATTGTGACTGAATTGAGGATCGTATCTAGCCATGCTTTCAATGTCACAATTGGATCAAGGTAAGATTTGATCTTTGTGTAATTCATCATTTTTTATTTTCTAATCTTTTTTTATTTTATTATTTATCTCTTAATTTTCTATATATCTTATCATTGTTTCAACTGGAAATATCACTTACTACAAGTGACATCGGCAAGCTATACTTTAAAAGCATTTTCAAAGTAAAATACTATTTTAAAGTATCAAAATATTAGTATAATATTTTAAATACAATGAAAATAGTTTTGTTTACTATTATGCTCCTGTCAAAAAATTATTTGAAAAGTCAATTGCATTGGAGAGAAAAAAAAGATGCTTTAGTTTTTCTTTAAGTCTTTTTTTTCACATGATTAAATTAAATTGATTTATTTTTTATTAGCCCTATTTTTTTATTTTAGTATTTTAAGAAATATGTAGGAATAATATTTTTAGAAAAGGAAGCTATTTTAACTATTCTTTTGCTATTTATATCGCAGCCGGTGACTAAGGGGTCATGAAAAGCTAAAAGAATAATTTTTTAGCATTAGCTTCTCTTTTGCCTCATGCGTCAAAGAAGTCATGACAATTTAAGCTATACAGTAGAATTGCCATGAGTATCTTTAGATTTGTGCTAGAATAAGCTATATATACTCTCAAGTTTAGGGCAAAAAGGGAGGATTTTTTTCCTCATCTCAATACAAAAAAATATATATTTAACTCTCTATATTCTTTTCTTGTTTTATTTACCAAAAAACCCTAAAATGACTTTAATTTCAAAGGATTTATTTTTCAAGTAACACCCTTGTCTATCTTTTTTTTTAGATTAACGTGGTGTCCGGGCCAGCTTTCGCGCACCACGACTAATCCCACGGGGCCTGAAGTTAACGACCATATAAGCCTCCAGTGGCCATCATATGAGCAACTAAGAACTCGAACCTGAGACCATAGAGGGAGCAAACCCCTTGATCTCAAGTCCTTACCACTTGGCCACCACCTAGATGGTTAACACCCTTGTCTATCTTGTTATTGTTCATGAAGGAAGTCTATATCCACTAAGGTTTTTTTGAGTTTTATCAACGGTGTCGTTTATAGAAATAAAACAAAAAACTTGTTTGTTTCTTTTTACTATTCATTTTCATCCTCAACATAAATTTTTTTTATGAAAAATAACACTAAAACATTGAAGAACAAGTTACCGATCTCTTACCATCCTCGTTAGCTCTAGTAGATGTTTAATAGCCATTGTTGTAGATTAGAGCTCTTATCAAGATTATGTTAGCTGCATAGAAATAGCTTTAGGTTATTAATGTTTATCCTCGAAGCATGCAAGCCTCTATTTAGCCACTTGCACCTCCTCTAACTTCATTGGCTACATTTAATGTATATTGATAACTTTATTTCTTAAAAGAAACTGCCTAAAATGAGATGGAAGACAAAATATATCATATTGTTATTTTTATGAGAAGTTTTGAATGTCATTTTAAAAGTCATTATTTGGCCGCCACAAACCTTTTTATGTGTCAACAATAATTTTTTTAATAATAATTTATATTTATTAAAATATCAAATTATTATTTAGTTAATTTGATTATAATTAAAAAACTAGAACAAAACAGTTCAAAAAATTTTAATTTCAAGGGTTAATGAGTCATTTTTTTATACTTCAAAGATTGAAATACAAAAAAGCTCCTTGATGCTAGTTTAAGGGTTTTTTTTTTGTTTTTTTAGAATAATTAAATTATTTTATTATGTTAAAAAATATAAAAAATTGTCTTCTTCTTCCCATTTAATATGAAAATGACTAATAGGCTACGAGTAAAAAACCATATTACTATCAATAGCAGGTTGAATGAGCAAATATTCATTAAGATATATATATATATATATAATAATAATAAAAAAAAGTTAACACTTATAGTTTTTTTTTTTAATTTTTAATAAATTGAAGCAAGAGTAGAAAAGTAAAAAATTATGGGACAAAATAGAACACAGTTGCAGGGCTGGGAGACACTCTGAGGTTGACAAATTTATGGTGGTTGAGGGAATTCATTTTGAAATAGTAATGCTAAATAGAAAGGTGAAAATAATAATAAAATATTATTTTAGCTCCTTAATGCTTGTTTCGCTTTGGATGCTTGAAGGGAATTGCGAAGCAAAATAGCAAGATGTATTTTCTCTTCCAAAAAAGCTAAAATCAACAAAATAAGTTCAATAAAAAAATTAATTAAATATAATCATGTGAAAAAAATAACATTAAACTTCTTAAAAAAAATACTTATTTATCTCATTCCAATACAATTGATTTATTAAATGGTTTTTATATAGAAATATATAGTAAGAAAAATTATATTTATATTCTTTAAAATATCATTTTATCAATTTAATTCTTTAAAATAACATTCTTTTTAGAGATGCTCTAAATTTTCTTTTTTGTTTAATTTACATCAAGCTTGGAAATTTTTGTTATGGTATTCAAGGATAGCTAAAAATATTTTATTAGTTAATTTTTATATTTATTTTTAAATAAAAAATAGTTACATGTAAAAAAAATTCACGATACACTCGAAAATAAAAAAAAATATTTATCTATAATTTATCTTTTTTATTTATAATTATTTAAAAAATAGTAAGTCAAAATAGGATAACGTTAAGTTTCATAAAATTTATAAGGAATGAAAAAATAAACCTATTATTAATTAATTACTAAACATATATTTTGATTTTAAATTACTTACAAATAAGGGAGCATATTAACATGTTAGCTTATCATTAATTTAGACATATTCGATTAATTTCTATCCCTTCAGGTGGAAGATGGAGGGACCGGGGACACGTTGGCTTCTACTGATTCATTGTGTTTGGTGGGCAGCCCTAGGAGTTGCAGCCCACCGTCTTCATCTATATTCTATGCTTATTATTTATACAGTTTTGCATCAGGAAAAAACATATGTACATTGACTACCATATTTTTTTTTTAATTTTCACCCTCAAAGATTTTTATTTTCAACTACATCCTTATTTGAACATATTAATAATCTATTTGGTCACTTTTGTGAGAGAAAGATGAAATTCAACAAAAAAGGACCAACATGGAGAAAAAAAAAAGAAAAAAACCCAAGTCTAATATCAAATTCAAGTGAAAAGGTTATGTTTAGTCCTCCTACTTTTCTTTTTCTACTTCTATAGTCTCTTTCACAAATATTTATTTTTGTTATTATATAATTAAATAAAAAATAATTTTAAAGAATAAAAATTATTGAATTTAGTAGAGTTTGCGACTCGAGTTGTGAGTTTCACTGATTAATTAGATTGACTCGTGTCTAACAAACATATTGTTATTTTCGTGTTAAAAAAAGGATGTTGTCTTAATTTTTTTTTTAATCAAATCAAGTTTTGACTAGTCATTTAGTTTGTTTCTAAACTTATTAAGTCAACTATATCATATTAAGTCAACTTTTATTTAATTTAATTTAAAATTCAAATCATACAAGGAGTTATGTAAATGAATCTCTAAATTGATAAATTAAACTGGATTTAATAATATTGTCAAAGAATTCCATATGACCATGCCTAAGCATTGTTTTTTTTTTAATACATTCATGTCTAAATTATGAGAATGTTGTTTTTTATATAATTCACACTTCATTATCCTACAATGATATGTCTAAAAACCAATGCTCTTGTAAAACATTTTCAAAAAGAAAAAAAAAGAAGAAAAGAATGAGTGTGTTAATTAGAAAAGAATCCTTATTTTAAATTTGCCCAAATCTTTTTAAGTATGTGTTTTAATTGCTTTTGTTCTTAATAAATAAATGAGATGAGAAAAATGTTAGGATTTTATTTTGTTAAAATTAAAGATGTTAATAGAAAAAAGAAAGAATTATATTAGTAAACTAGTTTGTTTTAATGAAATTTATTGGCATATTTATTAAATGTAGTGTTAAATTTTTTATCCATGATCAATTATCCGATTGCTCTCTCCTTGACAAGAGCCGGACGGAAAGCTTGATTCAAAGTGCATGTCAATTTTGGATGTTTCAAGCTAGTTGTTGTTGTTTTTTTTAATTAGAGATTATGCAATTTGTAGGACTATGAGTACTAATATGTTATTCTTAGTAAACTACAAGGACTAAATTTATAGTTGGATAAAAAACTACATGAAACAATGACAAATACCAAAAAAATCAGAAAAAGAAAAGGAAAAACAGAGAGAGAGATGGGGGGAGCAGAGTACCGAAGCAACTTCCAGCTAGAGACAGACTGACAGAGAGTGATAGAGATTCTTAGTTTACTCAGATCTGAAGTTTTTGTAATTTAATCGAAATCCAAAGAAAACCCATTCTTTTCAGTATCCAAAGAGTAAACCAAAATGGACGCATTGAGGAAACAAGCCAGCAAGTTGAGAGAACAAGTTGCCAAGCAACAACAAGTAAACATTTTTTCTATCTATCAATCAGTCTTTCCCTTTTGTTTTCAACCTCCGATTATCTTAACATGATACTTCCTGATTGCTCGTTTGTTCACAAAAATGTGGACAAGGAAATCAATGGAACATTTGTTGGATTTGTTTTGGTTTTTGCTCTTCCGGGTCTTCACTAAACAGTTTAAACTAATCAGATTTGGCATAAATTGTTTATTGGGGTACGCTTATAAATGGGATTTGAGAGTGGTGCATCTGTTTTTCATGGAGTAAACTGTTGGGTTCAATTATTTGCAAACAACTTTGGCATTCTTGGTGGTGTTGATGAAGAGGGTTCATATCCTTCTAAATTTTGTGATTAGGGAAAATGATTTAAGTTGGAAATGCCAAATTTACGGGAAAGGCGAATGGCGAATCCTTTTCTTGTTTCTGAAAAATTTTCCCCTTTGATATGTCGGTTCATTTTGTGTTTACAAAGAATTCCATATTGCAGACTAGAGAGTTGGAGTTTTCAAATGTACCAACCACATAAAGAGGAAGCAAATGTAGTTAGCAAGCTTTGTACTGCGTTCTCCAAACATTTCTTAATGTTTCCACTTAATCTCTGTGCGCTAGAGCAGTTAAAAATTTTAAACCACATAAATGATTTGTTTATTGAAAGACGGACTGATGTTACTGGATCACATCTGTTTATTTGTTTTATTTAGGGTGGATTAGTTTTGCAATAGGCAATTCCTTCTTAGCATAGACATGCTGCATGGTGCAAATAGTTATGCTTTAAGATGCTGGAAGACCTGGTCCTCTTGTGAAGTTGTCATCTAGAATGATGTGGAGCATCTCACTCTTTCATTTTAAGAATATTTTTCTTCCTTAACTGCTAGCTTCTTTTATAACCTCCAAGCTGGCTTCTTTTTTCCTTTTGGTGTTCATAGTAGAAGAATAGTATAAGAAAGGAAACTATAACTACATCTTCGAGAATAAGCCATTGCCCATCTACAAAAGAAAGAAGAAATAAACCTTGAGATAGAAGAGAGCTCCAATATCCATGAATATCAGTTAGGTAAAGACCAAGAAGCCCTCTAAGTATGGCACCATAAAGCTGCAAGTAACACTGTCGTATTACACAGAAGTTGTCTCGAGGACAAGGTGAAATGCCCTTGGAGACTCTAGCACGTCCAGTATATTAGATATGTGGAAGATAGCGCATATCCATAATATCTTGCTCTCCACTCCCAGAAACCCACAGAGGATAGACAATGTGATTCACCCTTCAGAGGGAAGCATTCTGAGTCAAACTTTATTACCTTACCCATTCTTTATATCTTGCCTCCCTTATAGTTCTTATGCATGTGGTGTGAACACATAGTATATTTTTCTCTATCTGGTGAAATCAATGTGACAGTATATATTTGCTCAATACACTCCTATTTATCAAACTAAGTCAAACTTGACCTAGGCAACTCGCTCAAAACTGAAGTCACTCGCAGGACTCAGAGAAAGGCTAGCTGCACCTTCTCTCATTCCACAGAAGGAAAGTAGAATCCCAGGAACAAGGGTATATCTGAAATAGGTTATGATGAGAAAGCGGGTGAGTGATGGATAGCTTTCATTGAAGATACTGGTTCTACAAGCTCCAATGCAAATCCTTAACCCCTCCCTTCCTAACCCTCCAACCACGAGGGCTATCCAACCAGCCCTAATCTGAAGCTGGTTGGGATATGCATTCAGCATATAAATTTATAAATCATGATAAACACATTCTTGCAGATTCGCATTTATAAACTTTATATATCTTATAGTGTTCTGTGTTAGAATGTGTTCATTGTATTAAGAAACCTCAACCTGAACAACTTTGATCCCCTTCATGTAATCTTTAGAAAATATACTTGGTCAACACCTTCTAATGTTTTTTCTTTTTATATTTTGATTTTAGGCTGTCATAAAGCAGTTCAGCGGTACTGGTTATGAAAGCTCAGATGTTATGGTTATTGATGAGGTTGAGATGCACAGGCATCAGCAACTAGAGAAGATGTACTCATTGACTCGTGCAGGGAAGGTGGGACGTTTCACCTTCTTGAGATGAAAATTAATATTAATTCTATTCTTGTTATCTTTCATGAAACAGCAACTGATACTGCTCGTGGTTGACTAGTTCACATACTTCAATATTGTGCTATACTCTTTGAGAGAAGTAATTATATTGCTAATAAAATTAACATGTTTAGGGAAGTGCTTATCCTTTGATGAAATGAGGCTGTGGATGATGAAAGGATGATCCTAGATTTCAGTAGGTGACAATGCTAAATAAGTTTATGCCTATGATAGCTAGGAATTCGAAACTTAAACATTCTTTCTAAACATTTCCATTGACTAAACCAGGAATCTGATAGGACCACACGTCTTTGTCATTCATGACATGACCTGTCTTTTTGATACAATCAGCTTCCTGGTTAGGTATAAGAAATCTGCCAGCCATTTCTTTTTCTATTCGCATTGCCAATATCAACAACTTCAATTCTTGTTAATAGCTTTTGAATGTCTTATACTAGAGTGCTTATAGAAAAAAGGGTCTTATACCAAAGCTCATTCTTGTTATCTGTCACCATGTCCAATTTCTTCACTTACATTTATTTATGCAAATAAATTTCCATGCTTGAGCCTTCAAAGTTACTTGCTTCCATGTTACATGGTGAAATTTGACTTTTCTTGTAGACAAGCTGCTTTAGTATGTACATAGTCTCATATATGTGGTAACTTAGCTTTACAGCAAGGGGAAATTAGTATTCTATTAGTGTGTTTGGCATTGTGGTGGCTTTTGTAGTTGTAGTTTGAAAAAAATTGTTTTATAAGAAGCACTTTTAGTTGAGGTTGATTTGATATTTATATATATTTGGTTAAAACTGTGGTTGAAATTGAAGTTGAACAAAAAATAATTTAATGTGTTTGGTGACATATTAATATTGATGGTTTTTAATTTAAATATTGTAGATTTAACTACTGCTATTATATCATGAAATAAATAATAATTTATATAAAAAAATTATTGTCTCATTAAACTATTTATAATTTCACCACGTAGTAAATTCATTCGACAAAAACTACAGTAGTTAAATCACGTAAAATATTATTAAGAACAAAATTAGAATTACGATTAAATTCTACAAAGACTATGCCATCATGTGATCTCCTTCTAATTTATTTAGTATCATTGAATAATATTAAACACTAATTTTTTTAATAAAACATATTTATATAAAAAAAATTAGATTTTTTACTGTTCACGTGAACAGTGAAAATGAATAAATTCACTGCACTGTTCATATGAACAATGCAAGTGAAAATCATGGCACTGTTAACATGTTCACAAACAAACGTGTAGAGTGAATTAATTCACTTTGCACACTGTTCACTTTTGTTAAGTGTACAGTGCCAACAAAGCAGGTATAAATTGCTTTTGTGCAATTTTCGGTGGGTCCCATAAACTAAAAACACTGCTTTCCACCTTAACCAAACAACATAAATTTGTGGTTTCTTCAAAACACAATCGTTGCCGCGTAAACAAAAACAGGGCTCTGGTTTATATACACATAGTTTTATATTGATAGCGAGGTTGGGAAAGGACAGCCCCGCTATTAAGGTGAAGCAGGGCTCTGAGTTGATGGTTGTATTTTCAAGAAAACTGTATTGGAAAAACAGGGCTCTGGTTTATATACACATAGTTACATATTGATATACATGTTAATTTATTGTTATCCTTAGTTCACTAGCTTTGGGAGTTCTCATGACTATGAAAGCATCAAATATGCTTTAATAACTATTTTCTTATTCTTGCAAATGTCTTCTATTTAAATTGTTCTTATTGTTCTTACTAACGTGTATGATACCTTTTGTTTCAGGATTTTCAAAAGGATATCGTTAAAGCAGCGGAATCCTTTACGGCCATAGGGTACAAACAGATTGAAGCAGGTGAAAGTCAATCGATACTATGTCCAACCACTTTCTATTAATATTGAGGAATATAAAAGGGGATTGAATGAACTTGATGTAGGGTTCTTATATGTTTATTTATTTTAAATATTATTGTGATATATAGGGCCTTTGTGCTTATGTTTATCTAATACAAACTTTATGGTACTTAGGAACCAAGTTGTCAGAGGATTGCTGCAGATATGGAACTGAGAACATCAATGAGAACATACTGGCTAAAGCTGCAGCTATATATGGTGATGCTTATAAACATGTGGAACAGGAGCAGGAAGACTTGAATCGCCTGTTATTTTCACAGGTTATTTCCCCCCCCCTCTACATATGGAATCAATTTTGACATTTTATGCTGTCAATGCAGGAACATTTAATTATTGTTTCATAGTGGCTATACTTCAGACATTTTGGAACTCCCAAATGTGTTTTAACATGTCATAGTTCTATGGGTTATTGTTTTTGTTGGTGTTGTGAGGTAAATGATAGCCCTTTGTCTTTACCTTGCTGAAAGCTCTGTGTCATGGATATCTTGCAGAGGATTATACTTTTGGACATCTTTTGCTAGTCAGATTAGTTTTCTTTCAGAGTTGAAAGTTCAAGCTTTTCCATGTTGCATTGAGAAAGGAAAAATTGAAGAACTGTAGATATAAATAACCAGAATTGATGATAACCACAAAAATAAGATTTGAGTAGTTGATTATCAAAGGCCAATTATTGCCTCAATTATTCATGAATTGACTAAGAGATGAACTTTATTCTTCAATTTCGTTTCATCTTTCCAGATTTTAGATCCCTTGAGAGCAACGATTACTGATTCTCCTTTGGAAGATGCACGCCATCTTGCTCAACGATATAGTAGGATGAGACAAGAAGCAGAAACACAGGTAATTGGAACTGCACTCAGCTGCATTATTGTTACATAGTATTGTATAATCATCATGCTTCAACCATCACTTTATGTTGCATACTCTTGGTATTTGCTATAAGCTCATCATTCAAAATTTTTTATTGACCATTTAAAGCACACAGGCTGCAGAGGTTTCCAGAAGACAAGCACGGGTACGGGAATCACCAATTCCTGAAAATATTGCAAAGCTGCATACAGCAGAAGCAAAGATGCAAGAAATAAAGGCAAATATGGCAGTTCTTGGTAAAGAAGCGGCGGCTGCATTGGCTGCTGTTGAAGCACAACAGCATAGATTGACTTTCCAACGGCTTGTTGCCATGGTGTGTGTAATTTTTCAGGACAGTATTTTCTAGTTTGAAGCTTAAGAACTTTTGATTTTTATATTTATGATTTGCTTACATTATTGAAGGTTGAAGGAGAAAAAAATTATCATATGAGAATTGCTGCTATTCTTAGTGAGGTTGAAGCTGAGGTCAGTTCTATGTTCATTTTTTTCATGAATAAACTTTTGATGATATGAGAAATGCAACTTACAGTCTGAACTCATGTCAGATGATCTCAGAGAAACAGCAAAAAGAGTCTGTCCCTCCAGTGATTCTGCTTCCTGTTATTCAATCAAAGAATGGTTCAGAGAAAACCACATACTTTCTGGCTGAAGTAAGCATTCTATATTAGACTCTAATAGACACTGAAAATTTAGAGGGCGGGTTTGGAAGTCTCTTCAGAAAGAAATATGTTATTTTACTTACTCTGATATTAGCATGCTATGCATTACATAAGTTTCAAGCTGACGCTGATGCCTCAATCAAGTAGCATTGAAGGAGCTTGTAATTGACTCATTAGATTTCTTGTAAACAGCTCACCACCTTAAAGATTATCATGCAGAATTTACGAAGAGACAAGATGGTATGATTGAAGAGACAAGATGGTGTGATTGAATCGTATAGCAAATAATTGCATATTGATCTCCACATTTATCCATAAGTGGTTATTAGGGATAAAAGTGTGCAAACTTGAACCGTTCTCTGATTTCTTTTGAGACCTACTGTTTCTTTGGATATTTTTCCTGTCTTGTTGATGAAAAACTGTTGTCCTTTTGGGCCCAGTGCTGCTAGTCAGGTCACTGTCATTATTATTTCCTGTGCATAGGGGTTAACAAGTATGATTCTTCAAATCCTCCCTGATGCCTCTCCAAATGCCCGCGTGAAGGGATACTTGGCATTTGGGAGACCTAACCTTTGCTGTTGACTCCTGTTTGCAAATTGTACATGGCCAGTTCTGCTTTTCAAGCATAGGAGCTCAATCAAGAAGTCTTAATGTGGGAACAAGTCCTTAATCCTTTTTTCATGCATAGAGTTTGTCTTATCAGAGGAGAAAGATTATCAGCTTTATATGAAATGAAAGTGAAAAAGGAAATGAAATTAAACTGGAGTATAATTGTTGAAAACATGGAATTCTATGTATGGTTTCAGCTGAAAATTCGCATCACTAACTTGATTCTTTATGCAGAGTAAATATAGCAATTAATTTAGTTACTGTTGCGTGCATTCTTCATCAATTATACTGTGTTTTAGATAGATCATAAGTTGTGAAATTTTGGTTACATCTTGCAGGCAACACATCTTTTCATTGCTGAAACAGAGAAGGAGCTGAGCTTGGCAGTGGGTGACTGCATTGTTGTGAGAAAGGTTATCTGGCCTTTCCTTCTTACTGTTGCAATTGCATTTGGAAGCATCCTTTTAACAGACAGATCACCCATGTGAATTTAGAAGTTCCCAACTTCTATTGTGCTTGGAGCATAGAAAAAGAATTGACATGTTGCACTATTCAATTTTTTAGGGACACAAGCCTTGCCTTACTTGCATCCAGTCTCTGAAAGACTCATAACATTCTCACTGAAGGGAGACACTCATCCAAACACCTGTTTTATCTAGAAGCTCCTAGAATTGATTAAACTCTTCATAAGAGTAACGGGAGACCATGAGATCCATTCAGATTCTTTATGATTATGTTTCATGGAATGAATGTGTTGGATCCATATCATATGCAACTTGAGTGTTTTGTTTCCCATATTTGACCTCTTTGTAGATTATTCTATTTTACCTTAGTGTACAATCAATCATGTCAAGGAACGCATCTCCCTTTGTGGTTAGGCCTGTATGTTTCGGTTCCAGTTAAAGTAGAATAAGATAAATTTTAAATCTCATTTCTCTACCTTTATTTGCTTCCACATTATTTCTAAGATATGAATTTCCAGGTGAGTGCAACTGGGTGGTCAGAAGGAGAATGTAAAGGTAAAGCTGGGTGGTTTCCATCAGCATATGTGGAGAAGCGCCAGAGGATTCCCACCAGTTTGGCTGCTCAAGCTTACTAAGTCTCAACTGTGCTTTGTGGTTTGTTCTTTGTTCCTCCAAATTCTAGAAATTGCTGCTCATCGTCAACAAGGAGATGTCAAGGGGGAAGAAGAAAAGTAACCCTCCAATTCTTGTGATATATCAAGGCAAAGTACTTTCGATTGTATATTCTCTCACTGAATCTTGGGAAACAAAAGTATTTGAATTAGTTAAGCTATTCTTGTCACAGAAGCAACATAATAGTGCTCATCAATCGCTCCAAATAAAAGGCTGTACCATTATGCGTTCGTGTTTTCATACCCCCTGGGACTCCTTGTTTTAAGTTTTAGTTCTTGGTGGTTTAAAAAATATATGTGTAATTAAAATTATAGTAAAAATTAATATTGAATAAAAAATAATTTAATATGTTTAATTAAAAATATTTTTTAAATTGAGGTAATAAAATATTTTAAAAAATAAAATTAATATTGATGATTTTTAACTGAAATATTATAGATTTAATTACTGTTATTATATTATAAAATAAATAATATTTTATATAAAATATTATTTATTTTTTTATTAAACTATTTATAATTTTATCATGAAATTCATTTGATAAAAATTATAGTTTTTATAGTTTTTTGAGTATGCAACAGTATTAAGTAAAATATTATCATATTAAGTAAAAATATTATTATTAATAAAATTGAAATTGTGATCATATTTTGTAAATGTTATGTCATCATGTGATCTCTTTCTAATATAATTATGTAGTGTTATTGAATAATGTTAAGCACTAGTTTTTTAAATAAAACACAATATATTAGAAATGTTTTTGGATTTTTTTATTTTACCGGGTCAAACTCAGACACTCGATATTTAGGTTGGGCTAAACTCGGTTCGGTTATAAATAGGTGATATGCTCTCCACTGTTCACATGAACAGTAGAGAATATATAAGACAAAGGACAAGAAGAAAGGAGAAAAGTAAAAGAAAAAGTAGTGGTTAGTAGTGAAAATAATAGAGGTTGGTGGTGAGCTGCTTTTCACTATTCACGTGAACAATAGAGAATGCAAAAGATGAAGGAGAAGAAGAAAGGAAAAAGAAAGAGCAATAACTGGCAGTAAAAACGACAAAGGCTAGTGGTAAGCTGTTTTACACTGTTCACGTGAACAATAGAGAATGCAATAAATGAAGGAGAAGGAGAAGGGAAAGAGGAGAAGCAATGGCCGGCAGTAGAAACAGTGGAGATCGGTGGTGAGCTGCTCTCCACTATTCACATGAACAAGGAAAAATATAGAAAACAAAAGAGAAGAAAAAGAAGAAGGAGAAGAGCAATGGTTGACGGTAAAAACAACATAGCCAAATGGTGAGATGAGGGAGCTACTCTCTATTGTGTATTATTCAGTACTTTGTTTTTGTTCATCTTCTTTCATACTTTTATTTATTTTGTTTATAAACACATTTTGCAACTCAGCACAAAAAAACAACTTAAAGTTGCTTTTTGTTGTTTTGCAGTTTAACCTAGATGATCATGGGTCCCACAAACAGTAATGTGTAGTTAGACTGTAACCAAACACATGACAACAATGTTTTTCTGTAAATACAGCTGCAGCTGCAACACCAAATACACATTAAGATCCTCATATTATTATTATTATTATTATTATTATTATTATTATTAATTAACTTTTTATGTTATGTTTTTGTCATTCTTGAACTCTCCCAAAGTGAAATCACCTCAACTATTTAAAACTAGAATTTTATTTTTTGAAAAGAATAAATATGTAAATTTAATAATTAAATTAAATTAAATATCAAGGAGATGTTAGAGATAGAACACGTGTTAATATATTATAGAGTTAAAAAATTAATTAAATTTAAAGGTATCAATATTATTAATTTGATAAAAGAATATAACAATGACTAAAACATAACTTACAAGTTACTAAGTTGATATCAAAATAAAATAAAAATAAAAGTAGTAGATATACTTTTTAAACACAAAATAAATAACATAGAGATATATATAAGAATTATTAAGCCTTTCACACAAATTAAATATAATTTTTTAATATTATTCATAGTCATATAAATAATTACAACTTTAATAGTATAAGATTTTAAAGATTATATATAATATACAAATAATATATGATATTTTTATAAATAAGTGAAAGATTTGATGGTAGACAAACAAAACATGAAATAAGGTGTAGCCTTGAAATATGTCTAATTAAAGAGTCTATATATTCATATCATTATAGTTGCCAAAAATATTCTTTTAACACGATATAAAAAATATAATATAAATTTGGATTGTAAAATTATAAATAAATTTTTTTAACTAATTATATAGACAATTTCAATCAAATAATAAATAATAATATATCACAATTAAAACAAAAATAAAAAAAACAATACAAAAGTTCAAACATGTTAAAATACATAGTTTAAATAAAATGCATATATAATTTAACTAAAAAATCCCTTATGATATAATTATTTTCATAAAATTTTATAAACTTCCTGAAATAGTCATTATTTATAAAAATATTTTGTATGATTAAGAAAAGACTACCAACTGATAAACTATACCCAAAAACCATCATATACTATAACTCCTACTTCTAGTCTTCAAAATTTAGTAAATATTATATAATATCACTGTTAAACAATGAAATCAAACCATCATACACTATCAAAATTTAGTAAATATTATATAATATAACTGTTATTGATCATCACAAAAACATTAATATAAAAGAAAAAGGAATAAAAATAAAAAGAAAGAAAAAGGACAAGAAATAAGAATAATTAGAATAATTGTAAATTATTAATGACTTTGAAATAATTACATGATAATTGACACTATAAATATATATATGAATATAATGAAATTAGTAAGCATATATAGGTTTTTTTGGGTTTAGTTTAAGAGAAAGGTGAATTAATTGGGGGAGTATTTATAATTCCATTAAACTTATAAAATCCGAGGAGGTTACATGATTTTAACCAAGTTTACTAATTTTACACAAGTCAAGTTTGATTTGATAGTTCTTGAATTTTTGGTTTGATTTTTCATGTCAATGTATATTGACTCATAAAATCATATAATTTACAAGTCAACTCATGAATTTAACAACCATACATGATATCATGTTTGTATTTAATATGATTTTAACCTATTTAATCCACCTATTATTTTGACTTGTAAATCCTCCTTGCTTTCTTATTTCTCTTATACTTCACTCTAAAAAAATATCTCATCTCAACTTTGCATAATTATATGTTTCTTCTTTTTTTTTCATATAAAAACAACTAACTTTCTTAAATTTTCCTTGTGCTTTCCATTCCCCAAAAATTCTAGGAATGTTGTCATTGAAATGAAAAAAGCACCAAATCTTATACCATTAGAGGGAGAAGATAGAAATATGAAAGAAAAAGAACTAAATCAAACTCCAATAAAAGTCTCAAGTTTCTATAAATGTTCCTGAATGTTGTTTATCTATTCTTCTTTTTTATAGTTGGATACACATTTTATTTTATGAAACTTATTATATATCAAAGTTGAGAAAAATATACTTTTTATCTTATATTATGGTAAAAGAGCAAATAATAAGATTCTTAAATTTAACTAAGGATGGGAAAAATATATTTCTTCCCTCATTTTATTTTTGGTTTTCTTGTTTAGATGTGTTTTTATCATTTATTCAAATTATAATTTTATCCTAATTTACAAATAGATGACTAACATGGGAGTAAGATTCTTAAATTTTTAGGCTTCATATGAAATCCATTATCATGGGTCATGGAAACTATGTGATGAAAATCATTAAGCAACACTATATGATCTATTACATATGCCAATTAAACCTATTAAAATGTTAAGATTTAAAAAGATTAAAGAGAAATTTAATATATTTTAGCTTTATTTTCTACAAGACTTGCAGATTCAACTTATTTTCCTACTTAAACCTGGATTATAGGTGCAAGGGAAGTGATTGATATGGTTTCTAGTCTTAATTAGTATAACTTTTGATTTAATCATTAAATTGAGTTTAAATTTTGTCATAAGATTTTAAAATTTTTTTTTCTATAGGATTAATATTTTATAGCGATAAAGTATTGGAAGATCTCATGATAAGGTGTAGAAGTTAATATTTAGGATTTTTTATATTTTTCTAGTTGATTTATGATTTTTTTTAATTTTATTTAGAACTATTTTGTTATTTTTTCAACCTAGTTTTGGATATTTTACCTAGAATAATATTTTTATTTAGCTTCTATTGTGGTATTTTGATTTTAGAAATAATATTGTATGTGTGATGTTGTTTATACACTTGGTTCTTTATTAAACTCTTAAAAACTTATAAAAAATTACTTTTTTATGGTGTTTGTCATTACAACTCCAGTTCTTAATTATTTATAATCAATTGGTTGTGGTTTTCACCCAATAACTATGATTTTTTTTATTTAGATAATAACTGGATTGAGTTTTTTTCAACTTGATTTTAGCTTTTTTGAGTTGTATTTAATTTTGATTATAGATTCTAAGGTTATTATCCTTTAGGGTTGTATAAAGTGGTATTAAAACTTAACACTAAAATTAGGTTTTAAAAGAAAAATAGAAGATTAGTTAGAGTTGAAATGAACCTACAATTCAGTAATGAAGCAAAGGTTATAACATTAGCTATAGAAACTAGTTATTTTGTTTGGCTTGATGAGCCATTACTAAAACTTTATAATTGTTATTTCGTTCCAATGTCTTAAGACATTGTTTCCATGTTTAGAATAAAATGGATTTCAATGTAATATAAGGATAAATATTGTTCTTTTATAATAATGATGTTTTTATAGATCTAGTAAATATATGAATAGTTTGTGTATATCTAAATTTAATGTACAATGATTCAATATAAGTTGCAAAAAAATTAAAATACGGATTGAAATAAATAATAAGAAACTTTGATTGGATTGAGATGGTTAATATTTGACCAAATATTTCAAGAACTATCTAAAAGATAACGAGATTCTCTATACCTCTTAGAACACTACATCCATATGAAATATATTCTCAAGGTTAAAATATTAGATGTTTAACCTGAACCTTAGAAAACACAAAATCTTTAAAAATTTGGTAAGACATATCATGCATGAACGAAATAAGGACCTTTCATGGAAGTTGTGAATGACATGTTCATTATAATTAGCGTACAAATTACTTGGAAGTAATATATGTTATTTATTTCAAGAAATGACTTAAACCTATGAACTTTATGTAATAACTAAGTTTGAAACATGATTTATCTACTTGTAGGAATAAAACCCAATGGATTTACAAGGCCCTTTAAGAGAAAACAAATATGGAAGGCAATGTACAAATGTACAATGCAAGCTTTAAGGAGTAAAAATATTCAATTTTAATGGTATAATCAACAGATTTGATTATATAAAACATATTGATAAACCTTGTGTTTACAAAAACATTAGTAGGAATGATATTATTTTTCTAATATTATACGTAGATGACAAATTATTGTTAAGAAATGACATATCTTTACTTTAATAAATAAAATTTTGGTTGTTTAAGAATTTATCCATAAAAAATTAAGATAAATAACCTATTTATTGGATATATAAATTTATAAAGATAAATTTAAAAGGTTACATATATTATCTCAATGCATGCATATAGGCTAGATGTTAAAATAACTTAGCATGGAAGAATCTAATATTGAATTTTTATTTATTTTTACATGGAACACCTCTCTCTCTCTCTCTCTAAATACATGTGTTTTAATACACAGATTGAGAGATATGATGACAATCGTATCCTATGCCAAGATATAGGATCCATCAATGAATAAGATAAACTAGAAGTTCAAAATTGTTTGAATTAATATTTTTCAATAAAATATTGGAAAATAGTGAATATATATTTTATTCTAAATAGTAATGCTTTAAGTTGGAAGAGTTTCAAAAAAGAAAGCATAACTAATTTTACAACTAAATAAGAGTACACTTCCACGTTTTAAAAAATAAACAAGTTGTTTGGATTAAGAAGTTCATTAATAAACCAGGTTGGTTCCTAGCATTATTGATTCAATTGCCTTGTATTATGATAACAATGGGTCTGTTGTATAAGCAAAGAAATCAAGATCTCATCAATGATCCAAATAAATACTTAATAAATTTCATTTAATTTGATAAATCAATGAAATGAAAGACCTAAAAATATAGTGAGTACTTATTGAAGAGAATCTAGAAAATTCTTTTACTAAGTTACTATCCACGCAAAAGCGTTAATGTTATATGGAGCAATATAATATTAAATATATAAGAGATTGATTTTAGTGTAAATAAAAGATTGTTAGTTTAATATATTTTGTAGTTAATTAGTTGGTTACACGTGACATTATTATATTCATGTAAATACAATACATATTTATTATTAATAAAGGCTTAATTTATCTTTAATATTAATATAATATTAGATTAATGAATTTATTACTAGATTTATGAATCTAGAGTAAAGATAAAGTCCATGAGATAAAAAAATTTTATAAATAAAATGATAAAGTTGTTATAATTATAATATTACTACTGTATCAAAACATTATAACTAAAATGTTCTTGGTTGATGTTGTCTTAAATATTAGATATTTATTAGAGTTGTAGAAACTATGCATGTTATATTTTTTTTCTTTATCAAATAAAGTAGTCGTTCTTATAAAATGAGGTGCAAACTTATCAACATTTAGGAATAAATTTCATTATATTTAATCCGAAAACAATGTCAATTTTTTTTTATCGATTGATGGAACGATTAACTAATTTAACTGATTATTCAATCGATCAACCAAATTGATTTAAAGATGTCCATTTTACTAACTCATTAAGATTTTACTGAAATTTTAAAAGAGTTTTCTTTGTGTTTGGAATATCCCAAGTCTTGACATCAAATCCAAAACATTAACAATAACACTTCATAATCATAAACACCATAACTTATCATCTTAATTCTAATCCAATTATCTTGGATCTCATCTTATTATATCTATATTATATAATTCATTCTCATCAACTCATATCACTAAGATATCTATTATTTATTTCATATCCATCCTATTAATAATTTAAAATATCAAAACAATACAATAATTCTAAATTATCTAAGAGATAAATATAAGTTAAATTAATCATATTATTAAACATATTAGATCACCTTAATTAGACGATGAGATCATCGTTAGTTTAACTTCATAACAAAATCAAGTATTTGAAATTATAATCCACAAGCTTAATATTATAACATTGTAGTCCTTATATATTTAGATCTATACAAAAATACTAACTAATAATTATTCTTGGCAAGCTTGTGAATTACCTCAAACAAAATCAATAATATTTATTAAGTCACAAATTAATATCTTATTTATCACTTTAAAGACATCTTAAAATTTTTATCTAGACAATATATTTAATTCATTTCATATAACTATCCAAAGTTTTCTTCACATAAATTTATTCAACCATAAACAAATCTCATAATGTTCATAACTCAATTCATCATTCTAGTTTGTGACAACCCAATATTTAAAGAATTATTTAAAGTTGAAAAAAATTAGATCTTAAAATAATAAATCCTTAAACAACTCTATTTTTTTCTAATGAGATCTTTGGGACTCCCAAATAATTTTTTATTTTTATTTTTATTACGTGTATGATATTCGAGAACCCAACAATTTTGTACTTCCATAAGTTAAGAGATACTCAAAACTTATCAATATGACATTTATCATTCCTCTTAGAGTTTAGTTTTTACATTCAATAATGTTATTTTGTTCATGCAAATAAGGAGTGGTAGTATTGTGAATAATATCATTTTAAGAATAAAAACTTGTGAAAAGATGCATCGTAATTTTCATTTTCATCACTTTTTATTACCTCTATCTTTTAATTAAATTAATCTCCAATTCATTCTTGTAATGTTTAAAAACTTCAAAAACTTTATTTTTGCTTCTTAGCAAATAGATATAACAATACCTTGTACATTCATTTATAAAAATCAATGATAATACGTAAAAAAAATCTAAGGAATGGATATTAGAATTGAGATTTTTTAAACCTGGTTAACCTAACCTAATTCCTATACCTTATATTTTTTTTGACTTTATATTTGATTGTTTATGGATTGCATATTTATTTTTATTTTATTCAAAAATATTTTGGCTCTAGAATCTTTCTTAGTGGGCTTCCTATTAGATTTGTTCAATGTCCCAAAAATTGACTTTGTCTCTTTATTGGAGAGGATATAATATATAATTAGAATTTAATGGTGATGTAAAGTATACAAATTAGACGGGTGTCATAATACCTAGGGCAACTCTAATGCAGGTGCTAAATGGAGAGCTCAAAATAAAATAAAAGTAATATTTTAGCTTCTCTTTGCTTATTTTTCATGTTCTAAAAAACAAGTTAAATAAAATGTTAAAATATCTTTTCTATCTTGCAAATACTTTTTTTACATATCTCTAAAAAAACTAAAATTAATAAAGTGGGCCCAACAAAAAAGAACCAATTAAATATAGTTATGGAGAAAAAAACATCAAAATCATTACGAAAAAATTAAACACTTATTTGGTCTATTCTAATACAATTGGTTTTTTAAATGGTTTTTTTTTTCAATAGAGTATACATGATTAAAAAAAATATATATTTATACTATTTAAAATGTTATTTTATTAATTTAACCTTTTAAAATAGCATCTCCAATAAAAAATGCTTTTATAATCTATGTTGGAGATCTATCTCTAAATATAAACACCTGAAAATTAACAATAAAAGCTAAGCATTTGAATATTTTTAATATTCATATAAAAAATATAGTCCAACTCCATATATCTAATAATAAAAAACTTTTAATAAATAAATTTGTAATTTATAAAATATAAAAAATTAAATTAAATATAATTATACCCTCAAATCCAAAAATTAAATTAAATACAATTATACAATCTAACTATATCAACTAACACCTCTAACTAAAATACTTTAAAATATAAGAATTAATTAGAAAAAAATGTTTTTTTTTTAATCACTTACACATCATCGTCAACGACAGACAGTGTAATTCACCCTAAAGTCAAAGGAAGATGAGAAGAAGAAGAAAAGAGAAGGGCGGGGCCGGGAGTGTCTCATTTTCAAACAGACAACAAACGGAACGAAGGAGATCGGATTCCAAATACAAATTAAAAATTAAAAATAAAAAAAACCTTCTCTTTTTTATTGTTATATCTTGGATTGCGTGCACAGCAAAACCCACATAAATTCCATTACACCCCATGAAAAAACAAAAAGTAAAAATAAAATAAAAAATTAACGTGCATTTACCAAGCAAAGCGCCGAACACTCTTTTTCCTTGTTCTTGGTAGGGTTGTGTTCAGAGAGAAATCAATAAATGTGTCCTTCTATTCAGCTCCAAGGCCGTACCTTTCATGGTGTTTCTCTCCTGTTGCTTCATTTCTCTGAGAGCTGCTCTCTACCTACTAAGTAATGCATTTCCCCTCTTTTATTTTCATTTGCAGATTAAAAGAAAAACATTGTTCATATATATATATATTTACTTAGGATTTCCTTTCCTTCCTTCTTTATTTTTTTTCTATGAAGTTTTAAATTAAAAGGTGAGATTTTGTGATTTGTTGTTCGTCCATTTTGTGTTTTTTTTTTTATGTCTTAGACCCTTTTTGAGATTTGACTTCCTTTTGGGCTCAATGTAAAATCTTGATTTTTTTTATAATTTTGTTTATTATAATTTCTTTTCTCATTTAATTTAAGGTTCTTTAATGAGTTTGAGGTCTCTTAGCTTTGAAAGACCATTTGTTTTTTTCTCTGATGGGTTTGTGATTGTGTCAAGATCTCCTTTGTGTTATCTAAATTATGCTTTTGCTGTGCTAACTACGATCATTTATCGGAACAAAATCCAGTCCCTTTTAGTTTTAAAAATCTTGCTACATGGCGCACATGCAAAGGGAAGGGGGTGTTTGGTTTGTGTGTTTTGTGAAGTCATGTTTTTCTCAACTTTATGGCTCTGCAGAAAAGAAGGGTGTGTATGACAAAAACGTGTGTTTTTTTTTCCTTCACTGTTGGTGCTGAAATTCTGAATAGCAATTTTTAGTATATTTCCTTTGCTTCTGGTTTTAACTTCTATGACTTTGATGTTCAAAGATTCATATTGAATAAACATGAGTGGAAAACTTTCTCTACACAATATTTGATAATTTTCATCATTTAGGCTATAGAGTGGGCACTCAGTGTGGAATCATTTAAATATAAATTGACAATGAAGGTGAACTGTGTACATTTATTCATTCAAAATAACTTGTGGTGTTAAAGAGGTAGATAAGATTTATTTCCCGGTGTGTTTCCCACTGACGCTTTGAATGCGAAGTTTTTTTCTTTCTTTTGGCATGCAAAATGATATTAAGGAAAGTGAAATGTGGGTATTGATTTCTGGAATTCTTTAACGCTTTGGTCTTACAGGGAACTTAGCAATGTTTTTGCAAAGATTTATGTGCATTAGAGATTAGTTTTTTGTGGTACATTTACATGCTTTGTTTATTAAACCTGGTGAGTTACTCTCGTATCATGTTTCACAAACTGTGAACTTACATGGGTTCACCTGTTTTGGACGAGCTTAGGTAAGTTAGAGTTGTGGTAGTTTTAGTTTCCCTTTGCAGTCAAACAACTTTTTTTTTTCTAGGTGTGAACATTATGTGCTGTATGGTACACCTTTCTTGTTTCTCCACTCGATCTAAATGTTAATTTTATATATTCTCGATGTTCCTCTATCCATAAACTAGTTATGCCAATTTTTCCTTTCTTCTTTTCTCTTTGATCTTGGCATTTATGTGATGTAGCTTCTTTTTTTTTTATTTTACTTAATCTTGACAATGGTTTTATTTTACTTAAATTTGGTATTCCTTTATCAAGAATACTGTTTTATCAGTTCTCTAATTTGTAGAAGGGATGCCCCAACTTCTTTTTCTGTTTATCTTTTGATGCATGTTTGAATGCTATGCATAAGCATAAGTCATTTGCTCACACTCCCTAGCGTCTTGTAGAATTGTGTGATAGCTCCCATGTGACCAATCTGATTTCGTCAATCCGTGGCATGAGCATTTTATTGTGTTTTCTACTCAGTTTCATATTGTATTTTGCATTTGCAAATACTGTTAATTAAATGCTTGTAAGTTTCTTATTCTCAGAACTCATTTTATGAGTTGTTTAATTAATGGTTAACTATCCTAGATAACATGGCATGTGAGTCAAAAACATGACAGGTACTTTGGCATGTTAGTAGAGTGTACTGCAAAAATGCTTCCTTGTGAACTGTTATCTTAAGATTCATAAATTGCTATTGGTAGTTGTAGATGGGGGCAAATGAGATTTGACAACTTTTGATTTTCCTAACATTTGGATGTTATGATAACTGTCTTCGGTTATGTTAATGGAACTTCCCTGGTGATTTTTTTTGGCTGTAAAAGATTCTTGTAATTTATGGTGTCATCGCACTCCATGTTCATTCCTTTTGTTATATTCTGTCAGGTTCAAAGACAATAGTGTTCATGATCCCTTCGAGCATTGGACATGAAACATTGCTTATTTTAAGGTAATGCAGAATTTATGAATTAATATATTTGAGATTTGGAGTAGGGAATGAAGCCATCGGTCCGCGTAGCTTAGGGTAGATGTACTATATTTGACAGTTTCTGTAAATTGTTAATGTATTCTGAGATTATTTAGCTGATTTTTTTTTATCTCATTTCACTTTAGTGCCATTATCTATTTATACTTACTCTCTGCCTCTCTAAAGCAGAGGCATTGGGAGTTTCATTAGAATATTCTCTCTAATAGCTGGGCGCCTTGGTCTGAAAGTTAAATTTTGTTGCAGGGCTGATATTAGTTGGCATGTGACTGGGCAAAACCAACAGTGTTTGGGAAAGTAGTGCAAATTATGATCTTTTGAATTTTATTTTTTTTATTTGAAATATTTTTTTATGTTTTTTTGATCGCTGATGTAAAAAATAATTTTTTTAAAATAAAAAAATTATTTTAATATATTTTAATTCAAAAAATCATTTTGAATTGCTATCGCTATTACAATTCAAAAAATCCTCAACATACCCTGCTTGAAGGATGAAACTGCAGTTATTTTTTAATGATCCTACATTAATTGGAGCAGAACCAGATACAGGCTCCTGTTTTTTTGGGTCAGTAGCAGAGTTCATGTGTTAGCAGGTGGGATGGAGAGTATTCTATGGAGAGAAATGGTAGGCTTTCAACTCCTGATTTTATAGAAATTAGAGGTTTACAGATTGTAGAATAGGTGTCTTTTGGATTGTTTGTTCCTCAAAAAAAAAAAAAAAGAGGATAAAAAGCATGAGCAACTTTTGAAAAGGGGCAATCTATATATGATATGAACCTAAAATATGGTGACAAAATTATAATAAATGTATGCGCAACTGAAGATTTTTAATATAGAAAAATGGAATTTAGCAAATGAAATATTAAAATGCATTCTTTATGTATAAGAATTTATGTCTATATTTTTTCTTTAAAATTTGTTAATTAGAAATTTATTACTTAAAAATCTAATTTTTTTTTTGTAGCTTTGAATAATATTCAAATATTAATATGGAATAATTTTAGAAATTATCTCAATCAAGTTTTTGATTTTTCTAAGTTTAAAAATATAATCTTTTTATTAATTATATTTACTTTCTAAAATATAGCTTAATAAAGTCATACTTAATTAAAGCATTTCAATTTAATTTTTGACTAATAGTTTTTAATATGTATGATTTATTATATTTTTAATATGTTGATCCAAATATAAATTATAATTATAATTAAATAAATTAAATAATTTAATTTATTATCAATTTAATAATTGATTAATTTATATTTAAAAATCAGATGTATCATTTAGCAATTTGTCATAATTCTTTAAATATTATTTGAAAAGTCATTAATAATTTAATTTATCCTTCCAGTAACTAAGTAACTATTTTTTTAGTGTAATTTATATTATTTTATCAATAATGTTTCAATTTAACATTAAAACATAAAGCATATCTCTCATGTTAAATTATGTTTATTTTCTACGTGATTGATCATTTGAATAGAACTTGAAATTCTTTTCAAATCTCATTCCACTTTCATCAATGATTTCTCATTCAATACTATTTAAGAATAATAAATAAAATATATATATATTTTTTAATTTACATAGGATGATGAATCCTCTGTTAATCATTCAAGTATCTTTAAATAACTCATGCTATAATTAATGTTTGCCTTTTTGTTATCTCAAATAAAATAATATGTAACATAATTAAAATATGACATTATTTATATAAGATAATTTGATGATTTTAAATCTAATGATCATCTACACAAGTATTACGTAGAGGTGATCTCTACATATGAAATTCTTATACAGGTTAGTTCAATTTATATGTCATATAACAAGTATTTAAATATTAGTTTCAGGTATCCCTTGTAACTCTACTTATGATGATAATTGTTTTTTCTTGTAAAGGAAAGAAAATAATATACACTAGTCTTTATAACTTTAATAAATATTCAATATTTAAAAGAGTATCAAGTATGAATATTTTAAAAAGAGCTTTGATGCAATATAAATCCTATAAGTATAATAATTTTATAATTTTTTTTATTTCATGAACTCTATCTTTATTCTAGATTTATAAATCAAATATTACACCTCAACTTATAAGAATAATCGTTTCTTTTCATAAAAAAATATATATAATATGTATCAGTCTTTACTATAATAAATGTTCAATATTTAAAAAATTATTAACCACAAATATTTTAGGAATAATGCTTTGATATAATATGAATTCTATAATTATAACAACTTTATTCTTTTATTTACGAACTTCATCTTTATTCTAAATTCATAAATAAAATATTAGATTAATTAATATAATATTAATTAAAAATAAATTAAGTTTTTATTGATAATAAATATATATTTACACAAATATAATAATATTACAATGAAGTAATGACACGATGAAAAGATTAATGTTTTTTCCAAGTGTAGGAGTGTCGAAGTAATAAATAACACGGCAAGGTCGGGGTCGAACCATAAAAAGATTAATTATATAAATTATAAATAATAATAATACAACAATAACAATAGTAGTAGTAGTAGTAATAATAATAATAAAAAAAAGAGAAGAAGATTATGAGAACTTTGAGATGAAATATTAATGTAAGAATTAAACAATGATAATAACAAATGTCAAGGTTAGAAGTTCCACTAATGATATGCCAAACAAGTATAGTATAAACTCTTATTATTCAATTGGAAACCACACACAAAAAGGTTCCAATCATAATATAAATTGTTAACATGATTACATTAGTCATCTTATTTGATTAATACTAATACTTGTAAATTTCATCAAGCATTCATGATTATAACTTATGTTAATAACAAATCAAGTTTCTTTTATAGTTCAGGTATCGGTTATACTATAAAATATGAACTATGAAAGTGCTAAGTAGTTTTTGTACCAAATGTTATACAACATAAATTAAGATTAGTCATTTAACAAGCAAAATATTAAAAAGTGAACAAGATAACAAATACAAAACATGTTAGTATCAAACATTAAAGTTTATATTAAGTTTACACTATACTTATTCTTACACCATTAGTGCAACCTTTTTACCTTGACATAATAATAAACTTAGCTAGACATAATGAAAGAAAGAAAAATAAGTAAACAAAATAAGAACATAAATAAGATAAAAGTTAGCTAAGCAAATGAAAGGAAATGAAAGACATAAACTTGATATTAATAAAAGCAAAACATAAACATTACAAAAAATACAAAGAGAGAAAACAAAAACATAATCTTGATCTTGAAACCAAGATGTTTAAATGCGTGATAAATGCCTCTTTTTATAGGTCAAAATTATAAACTATTGATTTGATGACTAATTGATGAGTGAGTGACCAACTCTTAACTTGGTGACAATCTTTATCTTCTCTTATCTACCCAAAACGTCATTGATAACGTCAAAATTAGAGCCACTTGAAAACATGAAAGTTGTAAGAAATTATCTTAGCTTTCTTGTGTAAAACATTCAGGTCATTTCGACTTCTAAAACTCCAGATATGGGCCTAACACTGAATAATGCTCGGGTTGGAAGATAAATTCAAATTTCTTTGTTGTTGCTATAATTTGGACTTGAAAATGACCTTTTTAGGTCTTGGACTTCATATGAAAGTTATAGGCCTATATCTTACCTTTCTATCCATATAAAATAGACCTAAATCTAAGATCAATAACTCTAGATATGACCCAATTACCGAATAGTATTCCGATTTGAATTGCACCAGCATTTATTTTCTAAGTTTGCTTATCTCTTTGTCCTTTCAATTTTAGTTCTTAAATTCATCAATCAATCTTTTTATTTATATGATAGACCTGTATTTAAAAGAATATTTACTATAAATTAAAGATATCTTATATTATTAGATACATTATTATAAAGCATGCTTTAATTAAGGAGTTATCGATACTTCAAGTGCAAAATGATGATATCAAACCTTGATAAAAATGCACTTTTAAGTACTAATCACACCCCCCAACCAATTTATTACTAGCCCTTAGTAATCAAAGTGTTAAAATAGAAAAATAATTTGCAAATTCCATAAAGCAATGTGTTCATCATTCAACTTCCATTAATCTATCTAGATAAACAAACTCTCATTAAATTTATACATCTACTTAATACCTCTTAACAAGATATTAATAAACTTTTCTTTTGTGCTCAACATATCAACACATAATTATGGGGCTTTTCTTGGAAGAAAATAAAATTTTTGTTCTAATGTTTAAGGTTAACTTCTTTGGGTTGAAATTATTATTTTTTTCTTTTTTTTTTAAAAAATATATATACATATAACTTAAAACACCATGTATCTTTAACCCATGTAATGAGCTTTCGGCTAATGACTCCCAGATAAGTTGGTCTTAGGGCATTCGGTGTTGAGACACCCCTACGAGCTTAGTAATTTGGGTCGTAGATACTGATATGCAAATAGTACAATGTTTGATTTCCTTAAGCTTTTCTCCTCAATCCATGTAACAAGTGTTGAGCAAATAGCTCTCAAGTCAGTTGATTTTAGGGTATTAGGTGTTAAAACACCCCTTTGGGCTTAATTGCTTAGGATAGGGAGGCTACAAAACCAAACTTATCTATATTTTTATTATCATCATTTTTTTCTTTTTTTTTTGTTTTTATTTCAAATTATATATTATTCCTTTCCTTTAGTTGTTACCTTTAACAAAAGAATATAAATAATATAATAATCCATTGTGCAACCTACAATCATATGTTAAAGTGTGTGTGTATAAATTAAGATTTAAGAATACATGTTAAATGAGTATATAAGTAAAATTAAGTGATAGCAATGCGAGAGTTTGTAAAACTGAATATTTCAATAAGTATTATGATAGACCTTGTTACGAATGATTACTAAGATGCTTCTCAAGAGTCATAAAAAGTTCTCCTTACTCTACCATCATAATAACAACAATTTTACACATGCTTTATAAATAAAAAACATAGTTTTTTTTTATCTACTACCCTCTCCCCCTAACCAAAAGAAGACATTGTCCTTAATGTTCTAAGGTAGAAAGATAGAGTATAGAAGATATAATCTGAAATAATGAACACCAATAAACCTGAAACACACTGAAACAAATATAAAAAATAACAAAACACAATAATAAAACTAAAAGACACAAAGATTCACAAATGAAGACCCAAATCTAATCTAAGCTTTTTACAACTTTTCTTAGATGACAAATTTATACGACTCATGGAGGGATCAATCACATGAATGAAAGATTGTAGTTGGTCAATCAATTGTTCAGAAGTAGCAGCAGAGATTATGATTTATCGTGCAAAAGATGTTAGAAATTCCTGTTCCACAGCATAATCAAGAAAAGACAACAACTTATCATAATAACCATTAACATTTAACAGACTTATGGGTTTATGGTGAATGTGTAGTTGGGCTCAAGAGAAGATATGAAAGATCTCTTTCAATGTTCCTAGACCACTTGGTAAAGCAATGAAGGCACCAGCTTGGTTAAACATTGTATTCATTCGAGTCGACATTATGGAGACCTGAAGTTCCTTTCTAATTATTTTTTCATTGATTTTTCCTTGTGCTAAAGCTTCGGGGATGACCCCTAAAACTTGACTACCTCCTAAAAATAAATCTATTGACACATCTCCCATTAACCCAAGACTGCCTCCCCCATACACTAAATGAATCTTTCTCTCAGCTAGCACCTGACCAAAATGATTTGTTAATTTTAAGAACTCCTTTTCTTTTCTAGGACTAGATCCACCGAAAACATAAATATTTCTTATATGATGACTTCAGAAACTTGTCATTTCTATAAACTTCTTATCTAGTTTTGTTAAAAATTGGCAAACAAGGTCTTTTTTAGTCAGATTTCCGAGACTAAGTCGATCATGTTCTTTATAAAAGTGGAGCCATAAATAATGAATTGCATGATGCACATCTCCACTAGAATGCGTTTTAAGAGTTAATATAAGATTATTTAAAGACTCCTTACTCAGGCCATCCTTAATAAATTGTAATTTATCTTCATGATTTATAGATACCATTCCTAAAGAACAACATTATACATTACAAGTCCATCTAGCACATTGATGACAGACTTTCAGTCGTTTTGCACGACGTTTCTTTGCAAAAGTGCTTTTACTTATTCCAGACGTGTGAAATGAAGGAATTAGAGGTCTCGCTTGATAATCTGATATTTGCTTCAATCAACCAACGAATATCTTCAAGAATTTCATGATTTATTAACAATCTCAATCTTGCACATCTAGCACGATAAAGTTTTCTAATCGCATTCTGAGGCAGAGCGGGAAAATACTTTTTTAATTTTTCAAGATTAGTGTCCATTATCAAATGAGAATTAAAAGAGAGATTCAAAGAATTACATAAATATATACTCATATATCAGTTATTATGGGAAACTGAGAGAACCGACTTAAGTCACATAGTATTATTGTTCGCCATTTAACTAGGGTAAGAGAAACTAGCAAAAATCACTCAAAAAGAAACACAAAAATAATGTAAGAAAAACAAAATAATCAACTTTTATCTACAAGATCATTCAAACCAATTAATTTATTTTCACTAGGAAAATTATCAAAGTAAGCTTTCAAACGATGTCTATTTTCCTTAAAAACATTGTCATTCATTGAATTCTCAATATCACAGGTCCCATAAGGATTACTCCATCTTGATCCTAGCTTTATAGGGAATGAATAGAGTTGAGAATTATAAAACAAAATTTTTTGACCAATATCAATTTTTTAACAATTTTCACAAGTTTTACAGAATGTATGTGCGTCTTTGAACATGGTGAGCCAATAAAATCCATTTTGAAAGATTTTTGCAGCTTTCTTTTTTGACGAGAAATAACTTCCACATGCTTCAGAATAATAAAGTTTAATGACATTATTTACCTCATTGTCAGGAATGAATTTTTGAAATATTTGATTAGGACAATATTTGAATAAATTAAGGTCATCCCAATAAAAGTTCTTTACTTTGTTAAAAAACGTTTCTTTATCTTGGGTATTCTAATCAGTTGGCAAATCTTCTAAAATAAGAAAATTGATATTTTTATCATACTAAGGCATTGGACTAAGAGAAAGTAAGAATTCATTAGGAAAGTAATCATTGATTGGGGTGATGTTAAATGCCAAATTTGTTGTCAGTTTTGATAAAAGATCCGCATCAATATTTTCGACGCGTTTTTCATCTATGGTTTCTTCCTCATAATAAATCATTTGCAAAGTTTCAGATTCCTCCAACTCATTTTTAGTTAAAGTAGATTTAAGTTGATCATAAACTAATTCGTCAATATGATATACTTTTTGTAAATTATTATCATCTCCAGGTTGTTTGCAACTGTAGAAAATATTCATCTTCAATGTCATGTTTTCAAATGATAGATTCATCAGTCCATTTCTACAATTAATCAATGCGTTTACAATTAATCAATGCGTTTGAAGTTGTAAGAAATGAACATTAAAAAATAATAGGAAATGAATTATATGTTTCAACAGGTTCTGTGTGTAAGATAACAAAATTCACAAGATAAATGAATTTATTAACTTGTACTAACACATCTTCGACTATTCCTCTAGGCACTTTTACAGATCTATTGGCAAGTAAAAGAGATATAAAAGTTGATTTTAACTCACCTAAATTGAGATTCTAAAAAATTGAATATGAAAGTAAATTCACACTAGCACCAAGATCAAGTAAAACTCTTTTAATTTTATGTTCCCTAATAAAGCAAGAAATTGTAGGACAATTAAGGTCTTTATATTTCAAAGCATTATTGTTCCGAAGAATAACACTTACTTGTTCGACTAAAAAAACTTTCTTTTTCACATTCAGTTTCCTCTTCACAATGCTTAAATCTTTCAAAAATTTAGCATAGGAAGGAATTTTTTTAATAGCATCTAACAAAAATATATTGATTCTTACCTGTTTGAAAGTTTTAAAGATTTTAGAGTTGTAATTGATTTTCCTTTGTTTGGTCATGACATGAGGAAATGGAAGTACTAGCTGGGAATCAGTTGTTTCTTTATAATTTTCAGATTCAACCTCTTCCTTACCCTCAGAGATTGACTCATTATCTTTCTTACAATGTTTAAAAGTAGGTTTTTCAGTAACCTTACCACTATGAAGAGTAGTGACTGATTTGACTTGATCTATATGGTGACTTCTAGAACTACTTGTATTTGCATTGTATTGCCCCTTGGGATTTTGTTGTGGTTGAGATGGAAACTTACCTTTCTCTTGAAAACTGAGAGCAGATGTCAATTTTACAAGAGTATCTTTAAAATCTATCATGTTTTGAGCAAATTGAATATTGATTGTCTCTTGCTTTTAAATAAATGTATGCAATATTTCCTCAAGATTTCTTCTATGAGGTGGAGCATAAGGAGGTGCATATTCATGAGAATTTTGGAAATTATGGTGTGTTTGAAATGGCGGTTGTGAAGTTTGTGCATTGTTATTATCACTCTTCCAACTGAAATTTAGGTGATTTCTTCAACCAAGGTTGTATGTTTAGAAGTATGAGTTATGGTTGGCCCTTTGGAAATTGTTTAAAACATGGACTTGTTCATGGAAACATTCTTTAAAAGAAGGCAAGGTTGACAATTATTGGTTGAGTGTTCATTTGTTTCACATATTTGACACATAATGTTTTCAATAGATTTTAATTGAACACTCCTTTTCAATTTTAGTGCCTTGATTTTTTTAGCTAAAAATGTAAACTTGGCTTGAAGGTCATGATCTTTCCTAAGGTTGTACATACCTTCACTAGATGTATGAGGTTGAGTTTTACTCGGTACCTCATAAGTACCCGCGGTGTCCTAGTTTTGAGCATTTTCAGCTAACAAGTCTAAGTACTTCATTACTTCATCAGGGTCTTTATTTTTTAAAGTTTCATTGCATATCAATTCAACAATTTGCCTATCTCTAGGTGTTAAGCCTTCATAAAAATATGAAACCAATCTTTATATTTCAAAACCATGATGAGGGCAAGTACTAAGTAAGTCTCGATACCTATCCCAACATTGGTAAAATATTTCTCCTGATTTTTAAGTGAAAATAGTGATTTGTCTTTTGAAAGAGTTTGTTCTATGAGATAGGTAAAATTTTTTTAAAAACTGTTTTTACATTTCATCCCAAGCATGAATGGATCCTGGTCTTAAATTTTGTAGCCATGTTTTAGCTTTATCTTTAAATAAAAAAGAAAAAAAGCTTTAATTTGATAGTATTCATGCTACAATTTAAATTATTACATGTGTTGTAAACCTCCTCCAATTCCCTTAAATGCAAGTATGAATTTTCTAATTCTAAGCATTGAAAAGAAAGTAAAAGTTGAATAATGCCTAGTTTAAAATTAAAATGAGATGCATCGGGAGAAAAAACTATGCATGATAGTGTACTTGTTCTTGTGGGATTCATGTGGTCTTTAAGTGTTTTAGCATGGTTATTCTCATTATGAAGTGATTGATTATCTTCTTCGGCCATATTGTTTGAAAATAATGAGGATACCCTACAAAGTCTACCACTTGATGTACATGACCACACTCTCATGCCCGTGTGTGAATAGAATAAAAGAAAAAAGAAAGCAAAAGAAGAAAAAAAAAGACAACAAACAAAGTTATATACAAGAAAAGTGAAAAGAGAAAATAAAATAAATGATATAATTTATACAAGAACTTACCTCCCCGGTAACGACGCTAAAACTTGACACAACAAAAAGATGAATGTCTTCTACTAAGTGTAAGAGTGTCGAAGTAATAAATAACCCGGTAAGACCAGAGTAGAACCACATAGAGGTTAATTGTACAAATTATAAATAACAATAAATAACAACAACAACAACAATAATAATAATGAGAACTTCAAGATGAAATATTAATGTAAGAATTAAACAATGATAATAATAAATGTCAAGGTTAGAGGTTCCACTAATAGTATGTCAAACAAGTATAGTATAAACTCTTATTATTCAATTGGAAACCACACATAAAGGAGGTTCCAATCATATTATAAATTATTAACATGATTACATTAGTCATCTTATTCGATTAATGCTAATAATTATAAATTTCATCAAGCATTCATGATTATAATTTATGTTAACAACAAATCAAGTTTCTTTTATAGTTCAGGTATCGGTTATACTATAAAATATGAACTATGAAAGTGCTAAGCATTTGTTGTACCAAATGTTATACAACATAAATCAAGATTAGTCATTTAACAAATAAAGTATTAAAGAGTGAACAAGATAACAAATACAAAACATGTTAGTATCAAACATTGAAGTCCATATTAAGTTTATACTATACTTATTCTTACATTATTAGTGCAACCTTTTCACCTTGATATAATAATAAACTTAGTTAGACATAATGAAAGAAAGAAAAATAAGAAAACAAAATAAAAACATAAATAAGATAAAAGTTAGCTAAGTAAATGAAAGGAAATGAAAGGCATAAACTTGATATTAATAAAAGCAAAGCATAAACATTACAAAAAATACAAATAGAGAAAGCAAAAGCATGATCTTGATTTTGAAATCAAGATGTCTAAATGCATGACAAATGCCTCCTTTTATAGGTCAAAATTAGAAATTATTGATTTGATGACTAATTGATGAGTGAGTGGCCAACTTTTGACTTGGTGACAATCCTTATATTCTCTTGTCTGCCCAAAACGTCATTGATAATGTCAAAATTGGAGCCACTTGAAAACATAAAAGTTGTAGGAAATTATCTTAGCTTTCTTGTGGAAAAAATTCAGGTCAGTTAGACTTTTAGAACTCTAGATATGAGCCAAACACTGAATAATGCTCGGGTTGGAAGACAGATTCGGACTTCTTTGTAGTTACTACAATTTGAACTTGAAAATGACCGTTTTAGATCTTGGACTTCATATGAAAGTTATAGGCCTATGTCTTACTTTTCTATCCATATAAAGTAGATCTAAATATGAGATCTATAGCTCTAGATATGACTCAATTACTGAACAGTATTCTGGTTTGAATTACACCGGCATCTATTTTCTAAATTTGGTCATCTATTTGTCTTTTTAATTTCAGTTTTTAAATTCAACAATCAATCCTTTTATTTATGTGATATGCCTGTATTTAAAAGGAATATTTACTATACATTAAAGATATCTTATATTATTTGATATATTATTATAAAACAGGTTTTAATTAAGGAGTTTTGATACTTCAAATGCAAAATAATAATCTCAAATCTTGATAAAAATATATTTTTAAGTACTAATTAACTAACTAATTAAACTAAAACGTGTGTTATCTACTACTATATTTAGATTTAGGTGGCATATACCTTAATTTTTTTTGACATTCTGGTCTGATATTTCTTGAAATGTTAAGCGGTTTAAGATGGACAGGAGATAATGTATAGGTTAAAAGGAAAGGTGGCATACTATACGGTACGAGTAACGCTGATAACGTCCACAAAATTGATTTGTGGCAAGGGTGGGAAGGGCCCCTGAGCCTCCGCCATTGTTCTGTCTCCCTGCCATTTTTTTTTATAGCGATTTGTACCTTGTTTAAAAAAGAATTCGCAAGTCAATGAAATGAAGTGAAGAACAGAAAATAAATACATAAATCTTATCTAAGGCTACAGAACTCTCATGACTTCAAGCTATGATTTTCCAGTGACTTCATGCAAAAAGATCGACCGTCTCGTCTCATCTCATCTCATGTAGTCAACAACTCCATTTCTTTTAAATATAATCGGGCGAGACCCCTGTCTCCAAATAAAGATTTTCTTTTTGCGTGTATTCAACAATAAAGATTTTAGTTTATTTTTTCAAATTAAAATTAACGGTAAAATTTTAATTTAAATACAACACTTAAAATATTAAAAAATAAATTTAAAAATATATAAAATTAATATAAAAATAAAAATAAACTCACTATTAAAGTTATATCTTTTATATTTTATGAAATATAATTTATTTATAATCGAATTTGACTCGATATTATAACAACCCCTTAACCAAAATAAAATAACAATCTCATATCAACTGAAAAATAAAGTAATTATAATTTTTTTCCCTCTCAACTCCTCCCTTCACTTAATTCTTTTTTAGATTAATATTTTATAAGTTGAATTTTATAAGTTTATAAGGTTATTCTTTCACTCTTTTTATTTTTTTAGAGGATTTTTTTTAATGTTTTTCTTTTACTTTTCTCTCTTTTTCTTCGCCTTTTCTTTTCTATTCTACTTCTACCCAGTCGGCAACGTATAAAAGGAAGGAATAACTGATTTGTTTTATTTTTTAATGACAAATAACTATTTTACCCTTAAGGAGTTGTTTTACTTTTATTTGATATTTTTTTAGCACTATTAAACTCTATTCATTCTAAAATTTGAACAAGATTTTATTCAATATATTTTGAGATCTCTCATAAAATTTCATCTCAATCTGATGGTTGAATTGAAAATTATACCTAGTAATGTAAAACTGGTCAAATGATATTTTTTTTATCAAATTTCTATTTTTTTTTTAATTTCTAAAATTTTAGCTCAAGCTAAAACATTATATTTGAAGGTTACACGTGAATTTTTAGAATTTTTTAATTTTTTAATTAAAAATTACAAATTTTATTTACACAAAATTAATAAAAAAATATTAATAAAATCTTGATATAAAGTATAACCTACCTGAACCCATGCATGCGTCCTTGTTCATATCTACATCCACTCCCGGTACTATTGTGTGTTTTTCTTTCAGGATAAAAATAAAAATTAAGGATTGCTTCTTGAGCAACATCCTTGACTTGGTTTGATACTCTTTGCCCAAAGATTTTAAGGAAAAAAATGGCTAAGAAATTCCACAATCACATTCATCCTTTGAGATATATTGACCACCATGTAAATGACTCTTTCAAAGTAGGGGTACAGGAGAAAATATCCATTAAAATTCTCACTCAATCAACAATTTAATATATTCATGTTCATAGGAACCTAGATCGTGTGCATTCACGATGGCTAAACCTGCGTCTTCGATCGGCACAGTAGTTGTATAACATGTAATACTTTTGCACCCATCGGAGCAATTTTCTACCGTGCACATCAAGATCTTGAGTCAGCCAACCCTTGAATCCAATAGAGTCAGTAGTGAGTGCACTGAAGTTTCTGTAATATGCAGTGAAAGGGGCCATGGACCAGTCTGTTTTCACTTTCCCACCTTGTGTCGCCCAATCCTCTGCATCCCAGAGGCTTGCTTGAATCTTCATGGCCTGGTTTTTGGGATAAGGAACTCCAATGGATTCTAAATTACTGAACACCCTAATGGGAATGTTATCTACTAAAATACTGCAAGAAGAAACATACAGATGCAATTTGTTTTAAACGAAGACAATGCTTAGTTATTTTTCATTTTATCCATGGTCGCTGATTTTTGTTCGATTATACACGTAAAGAAATCAAGTAAAACCCGAGCTGAAAATGCCTTACATGATGCGTTGGGGATTCCATAGAATTGAGTATGTGTGAAACTTCAACGTTGGATCGAACCACAGGCGGAATTCTTGCTCCCTATTCCCTTGTCCTTGGGTATACACATTAGTATGCAAAGTGTAAGGGTTCCCACTTTGGTTTCCCAAGAACTCGAAGTCAATCTCGTCATGCTTGTTTCCTTGCGATGTTAGCTGCAAGAAAAGTACATGACGTAAATTCTCAGATTTTAATGTTCTACAGACAATGCTGTTTGATGCGAGAAGAGATGATGATTTATATGGTTATAAAAGTATCCTCCCAAGTTTCAATCCGATCATATATTATCTAGTTGATAGAATCCATCTTAATATTATCTAGTTGTTGGCCAGCTTGTCTATACGTTCAATTTATGAACCAAAAACAATACCAAATGTGATGATAAAGATGAAACTCACATAGAAGGTGGTGACAGTCCCTGCAGAGTTTCCAGGGACAAGCTTCATTTGCACGTCGAACCTTCCAAAGAGATATGCTCTCTTGGATTGGAATCCGGAGCCTGAAGTCTTGTCAAGAGAAAGGGAAAGTGTGTTCCCTCGGCGTAGTATCTTGCCCCGACCATCTCCCCATGTAATGTCTACATCTCGGTAGAAATTACCTGCCGAAGCAGCAAGGATGGAACTGACAAACAGAGAAACCAACAATGTTATTGAAACTCTATTCGCCATCTTCTAAGGGAAAGAAGGGAGTGAACAATATGATAGGCCCTCCCTCTTCTTCTGCTTAACGACTCTTTAACCCTTAAATTCGTGAACAGAAAAAAGAAGGGCGATATATATGTACGTACAGGTCACGCCTTACATGAAACCATCAATAATCAACGCATATACTATATATAGGCGTATATGCCATCTCAAAATTACCAGAAAAATTAAGAATTAGAGTCCACGGAACTAGATAAAGATGTAAATATGAAAATTTGGAACAATAGTTGATATGTACTTTCTTGAACTTGATAAGATAATTGCATTGCTAGGAATCCTGGCCGTTAACGGCTAGGAAAATTCCCAAGAATTGCAACTCCTCTCCACAAAAAGGCGTATTTGCATGGTCAACTTGATTTTCGTACGCAGATCCAATTGGCAACACAAGATAAAGCAAATTCAACTGCAGAAAGAAAGGGAAAACAAGAAATGAATGGCACAAAAACCAGCATTGGAGAGAGAAAACATGAGAAAAAGATAAAAAAGATATAATAGGATGCCAGAGTTATACTAGAGTTCTGATGACAACATGCTCAACGTCAACAAAAAAATATTGATAAAATGAATCTATAAATACTAAAAAAGGCCACAAAACAAGACCATAGTGAGCTACATGTTATGTTCAAAGACAACATGTAGCTTAATAATTAGCGTATGCATTACACATTTTAGCTAATATCTTCCTAGCCATTTGGATCAGTCCAAATTGATATCATTCTTGCCCAGACTACTAGCTTTCTTGGCTGAGTAAGCCAACCTAAATGGCAAGGATTCCTTACCATTTGAGTCATACTAAACAATTAAGATTCCTTTCCTGTTTCTCCCTTTCTCTGTCTGTCCCCTCTCACTTTTCTCTCTCACCCTTCCTTACCCTGTTAAACATATACCTCAAAATATTTTCAGTTTCAATGAGCCAGAAATACACTATCCACTTGTGTATAGCACAACACCCTTTTCTACCGATGACCATCCGTCAACTCTCTCTAGCTAATAATTGTCTCAGACCAACTTCTTCACTGATGGCACAAGATACCATAACCAATGATGTCACTAACCTCTTCGCCACTAACCTCTTCATCACTGACACATTATCCTTTCTCTACTACTCATGAGATGAACTGATATGATAAAGTTTATAAAAATCTTAGATTATGACCTCGTTTATAAATATCTTAGGTTATCACTAGTTAAAAAACAAAACTTCGTTAACAATTGATTAATAATTAAAGTATATTTTTATTAATATTTTATGTCATCATTTTGCACTTGAAGTATCAATAACTCCTTAACTAAAACATGTTTTATAATAATATAAGATACCTTTAATTTATGATAAATATTTATTTTAAATGCAGGCCTATCACATAAATAAAAGGATTGATTGATGAATTTAAAAACTGAAATTGAAAGGACAAAAAGATGATTAAACTTAGAAAAGAGATATCGGTGCAATCCAAACTGGAACACTATTCAGTAATTAGGTCATATCTGGAGTTGTAAATCTCAAATTTAGGTCTAATTTATATGGATGGAAAGGCAAGACATAGGCCTACAACTTTCATATGAAACCTAAGATCTAAAAAGGTTGTTTTCAAGTCCAAATTGGAGCAGTAACAAAGAAGTTCGAATTTGTCCTCTAACCCGAGTATTGTTCAGTGTTTGACCCATATCTGGAATTCTAGAAGTCCAAATGACATGAATTTTTTATATAAGAAAGTTGAGATAATTTTCTACAACTTTCATGTTTTCAAGTGGTTTTAATTTTGACGTTATCAATGACTTTTTGAACAGACAAAAGAAGATAAATATTATCACCAAGTCAAGAGTTGGTCACTCACTCATTAATTAGTCATCAAATCAATAGTTTTCAATTTTGGCCTATAAAGATGATTAAACTTAGAAAAGAGATATCGATGCATTTAGACATCTTGGTTTTCAGATCAAGATCATGCTCTTGCTTTTTCTCTTTATATTTTTGTAATGTTTATACTTTGCTTTCATTAATATCAAGTTTATGCCTTTTAATTTCCTTTCATTTACTTAGTTAACTTTTATCTTATTATGTTCTTCTTTTGTTTGCTTATTTTTCTTTCTTTCATTATGTCTAGTTAAGTTTATTATATCAAGGTGAAAATGTTGTACTAATGGTGTAAGAATAAGTATAGTGTAAACTTAATATGGATTTTAATGTTTGATACAATATGTTTTGTATTTGTTATCTTGTTCACTCTTTAATACTTCACTTGTTAAATAACTAATCTTGATTTATGTTGTATAACACTTGGTACAACAAATGCTTGACACTTTCATAGCCCATACTGTATGGTATAACTGACACCTGAGCTATGAAAGGAACTTGATTTGTTGTTAACATAAGTTATAATTATGAATGCTTGACGAGATTTACAAGTATTAGCATTAATTGAATAAGATGACTAATATAATCATGTTAACAATCTATAATCTAATTAAAACCTTCTTTGTGTGTGGTTTCCAATTGAATAATAAAAGTTTATACTATACTTGTTTGACATACCATTAGTGGATCCTCTAACCCATTGTTTAATCTTTACATTAATATTCCATCTTAAAGTTCTCATCTTCTTTTCCTCCTCCTCCTCTTTTTTTTTTTTATTATTATTGTTGTTGTTGTTTATAATTTGTATAATTAACCTCCTTGTGGTTCGACTTCGGTCTTGCCGGGTTATTTATTATTTCGACACTGATGCACTTAGAAAAAGACATCAATCTTTTATTTATTACTATACTTGTTTGACATACCATTAGTGGATCCTCTAACCTTGACATTTATTGTTATCATTGTTTAATCTTTACATTAATATTCCATCTTAAAGTTCTCATCTTCTTTTCCTCCTCCTCCTCTTTTTTTTTATTATTATTATTGTTGTTGTTGTTTATAATTTGTATAATTAACCTCCTTGTGGTTCGACTTCGGTCTTGCCGGGTTATTTATTATTTCGACACTGATGCACTTAGAAAAAGACATCAATCTTTTAGTTGTATCAATAATCACATCAGTCATATAAAACACATGTTACAATACTTATTTGACAAATTACTCTACCTTGATATATATATTCTCTTCAAACATGCACACTCCTATCCTCCTATATTGACTAACTTAAACATTAGAGAGCATCCAATTCCGATAAAAAAAACTTGTTTTGTAGGAACAAAAGTCAATCATTAACCAATGATGCAATTATAGAAAACCCAAATCTATTAACAACATTGTATAGGTTTTCTCAGTCAAAGTACTAGAGCTAGCATGTCGCTTGTGCTCTATCTTTCATTTCTATACTCTAAACTCCAAGCTTGTATATCACTTCAATATAAGCATTTTATTTGAAAAGAATATAACTAATCTTTTTGCCATCACATAACAAAAAGATTAGAGCACTAGAGTATATCTCTAAAGGTTTAATGTGAAAATGTTTAATGTTAAAACACTACTTAAACCATTACCACTAAATCATTAATTAATGGAGTTTATAATTATTCCTTATAATAACAACTATATACTATCCATGATCAAAACCTCTTTAAAATGAAATAATTAATGAAAAATTATATTTATATAGAAAAAGCAAGCAAGACAAGATAAGGACTTTCTCATTTCCAACAACATAAGGACATCCTCATTTCCAAGCACCTATAGCACAATCTCCTAAGCATCATAGGTATCCTAGTTCTAAGCATGCTAAAGGAGCATCGAAAGATTAATTCTTGATCACTTGATATTTTATTAACTTTAGACCACACCTCTTATAACCATATATGTTAAGTTATTGCCTATCATTAAGGGAAAATATGTCATGCAATACCCACCTCCCATGAAAAATAGCTTAAATACAAAAAAACTCCCATAAATTTTATCTCTTTAACCATGACAATAGGCATGGCACTATAGAATATCATGCACTTAAAAAGGATATATAAATATTTATTACTAGAGGTTGCCTTCATCAATTTATGATATAAAAAAATCATAACAAAAAGAGAAGGAAGTTTGCATATTCGATAATGAACTGTCTTATTTTGACAAGATACATGTTCTGTAGAAACAATTAAGCATAAGCACAGAATATATATGTATGTATTTATTCACTAGGAGGGACATATTGAATAGAAGGATATGAAGCCAACTTTAATTTCAAGAAAAAGCTATGACAATTTATTGAGAATATATATTTATATATACTTACAACCATGATTTGTCCACCCTATTTGTTGTATTTTATTTTAATTAATTTTAAAAAAATTATCCCTAAAAATAAAGCATAAATAAATACTTTGAGATTATTCAATAATAAAATATTAATTTTCTTTTTTCTTTTTTCTTTCCTTCTCTTTTTTTAATTTTCTTTTTCTATTAACAAATAAAAAAACTTGTTCATTATTAAAACTTTAAAGTTTCAAAACATTATTTTAACTTAAAAAACTTAAAAATATAAAAAACTAAAAAATATATTCATGTTATATTACTTTTTGTTTAGAAAAAAATAACAAAATGAAAATTTTATTCAAAGTAAACTTGTTTTTCATGATATTCTTTATATTTTGGTATAAACAAATACTTTTTTTTCCTTATCTTAAAGGTATTGATGAAAATCAACACGCAACACCACATAATCCATTATATATGCCAATTGAGCTAATTTCAAGATCGAAGACCAAGAAGATTAAAAAGGCTTTCAATAGGCTAATTCAAGATATTTAGGGCAAGTTAAGCTTCAAGGTTTTAACAAAGGGTGATCAAGCCTTAATTATATGATCTATATAAGGGTTGGACAAGGAGGAGTGATTTTGGCCTTAACTTTTTCTCACATGTAATTTTATGCTAATAAACATAACTTGTGATTTGACCTTTAGATTATGATGAAATCTTACCAAAGGATTTCAAAAGTCTTATTTTTTACAGGGTTAAAATCTCTAGCAATTGAAGTTCTAGAATGCCTTATGATGAATCCTAGAACCTATATGTATAGAAATTGCATTATTTTTCTAGTTTGTTTAAGTTTTTCTTTCATTTTGATTTATGAATTTTCTATAATGTACTTCTAAATTCTATAAAGGCAACTATTTCAATAGCTCAGAAATCATTATTTTGTAAGGAATCCTAACTTTCCAATGATTATTAGTTGGTAGCTCAAGATTAATTAATTCAAAAATATTCTTAATTATTAAAGAATACAAAAGTTAGTGACATACCTATTTTTATAAAGAGTCCAAGTTGGTAGCAACAATTGTTACTTTTTAAGGATGCAAGTTAACAACAATTATATTTATACAAGAGTGGTCTGTTTTGAAAAATCTTTTGGTTAATTTGGCAGCTTTGTTATTTTACTTAGAATTGAATTTTTTTATTTATTTTTCAAACTTTGGGTTATTCTTAATTGGGTCTTAATGTCAACCCATTAGTTTATTAAAATTTGGTTATTTTGTAAACTATAAATACTTTCTTTGTAGGGTCAAATGAGAAGACTTAGTTTATTATTCATAAATAATATTTTATGTGTGGTAAGGTTATTAATTCTTTTGGTTCTTTATTGAACTTAGGAATGATCAAAGTTTAGCTATCTCTGTGGCGTTTATCTATATATTTCTAGTTCTTGATTTATTTTTTTTAAAATCAAAGGGTTAAGGTTTTCATCCAATAACTTTGATTCCTTAGTTATGGTAATTATTAGGTCGGGTTTTCTAGCAATCTAAATTTAGATTTCTTGAGTTGTTTTCTATCTTGGTTGACATGACTAAAAGATTTATATTTTCTTTCAAGTTTAGTAGTGTCGAAGTAATAAATAACTCTGCAAGATTGGGGTCGAACCACAGGGAATTTAACTATATAAATTATAAATTATAAACAACAACAACAAGAGGACTTTAAGACATAAGATTAATATGAGGATTAAATAATAATAAAAATAGAGGTTAAGGTTAGATGATCCATTAATAGTATTTCAAATAGATATAGTATAAACTTTTTTTATTACTCAACTGGAAACCATACACTAAGGAAGTTCAAATCGGATTATAAATGGTTAACATGATTACATTACTTATCTTATTCGAATAATATTGTTCTTGTAAATGTTATAAGGTATGTATGATTATAACTTATGTTAACAACAAATCAAGTTTTTTTTTATAATATAGGTATATGTTATACCATATGGTTGGATTATGAAAGTGTCAAGTATTTGTTGTACTAATGGCTATACAACATAAATATAGATTAACTATTTAACAAATAAAGTATTAAAAGTAAACAAGATAATAAATAAAAAATATGTTAGTATCAAATATTATTGTTCATATTGAGTTTATACTATACTTATTCTTACTCCATTTGTGTAACCTTTTTACCTTGACATGATAAACTTAACTAAAAATATTAAAATAGAGAAACATAAACAAACAAAATAAAAAGATAAATAAGAGAAAAATTAACTAAGTAAAGAAAAGAAAATAAAAAGCATAAACAAAAGATTAATAAAAGTAAAACTTAAACATTACAAAAATAAAAAGAAAGAGAGCAAGAATATGATCTGGATTTGAAAATTAAGATGCCTAAATGCATGACAAATGCCTTCTTTTACAGGCCAAAATTGAAAACTATGGATTTGTTGACTAATTGTTTAGTGGGTGACCACATCTTAACTTGGTAAGAATCCTTATCTTTTCTTTTTCTAAACAAAATATCATTGTTAATATCAGAATTTGAATACAATTGATTCATGAACATTCTAGAAAATTTTCTCAGGTTTCCAACAAAAAAAATTGACATGATTTAGACTTTTAGAACTCGAGATATAGGCTAAACACTAAACAATATTTGAGTTGCAAGATAGATTCTGACTTCTTCGTTGTTGCTAAGATTTAGACTTCCAAATAGTAGAATTAATTTTTATCATGGTTTTATATCATCATTTTGCACTTGAAGTATCAATAACTCCTTAACTAAAGTACATTTTATAATAATCTATCTAATAATATAAGATACCTTTAATTTATGATAAATTTTCATTTTAAATGCAGACCTATCACATAAATGAAAGGATTGATTGATGACTTTAAGAACTTCAATTGTAAAGGCAAAGAGATGATCAAACTTAAAAAAGAGATGTCAGTGCAATCCAAACCGGAACACTATTCAGTAATTGGGTCATATCTAAAGCTATAGATCTTAGATTTAGGTCTACTTTATATGGATGGAAAGGTAAGACATAGGCCTACAACTTTCATATGGAGCCCAAGATCTAAAAAGTTCATTTTCAAGTCCAAATTGTTGTAACAACAAAGAAGCCCCAATCTGTCCTCCAGCCCGAGCACGGTTCAATATTTTGGCCATATTTGGAGTTCTAGAAGTCAAAATGAGCTGAATGTTTTACACAAGAAAGCTGAGACAATTTCCTAGAACTTTTATGTTTTCAAGTGGCTCTAATTTGGATGTTATCAATGACATTTTGGACAGACAAGAGAAGATAAGGATTGTCACCAAGTCAAGGGTTGGCCATCTACTCATCAATTAGTCATCAAATCAATAGTTCCCAATTTTGGTCTATAAAAGGAGGCATTTGCCATGCATTTAGGCATCTTGGTGTACAGATCAAGATCATGTTCTTATTTTCTCTCTTTGTATTCTTTATGCTTTGTTTTCATTAATATCAAGTTTATGCCTTTCATTTTCTTTCCTTTGCTTTGTTAACTCTTATCTTATTTATGTTCTTATTTTGTTTATCTATTTGTTCTTTCTTTCATTATGGCTAACATTTTTATCATGGTTTTATATCATCATTTTGCAATTGAAGTATCAATAACTCCTTAACTAAAGTATGTTTTATAATAATTTATCTAATAATATAAGATACCTTTAATTTATGGTAAATGTCTATTTTAAATGTAGGCCTATCACATAAATGAAAGGATTGATTAATGACTTTAAGAACTTCAATTGCAAAGGCAAAGAGATGATCAAACTTAGAAAAGAGATGTCGGTGCAATCCAAACTGGAACACTGTTCGGTAATTGGGTCATATCTAGAGCTATAGATCTCAAATTTAGGTCTATTTTATATGGATGGAAAGGTAAGACATAGGCCTACAACTTTCATGTGGAGCCCAAGATCTAAAAAAGCCATTTCCAAGTCCAAATTATTACAACAACAAAGAAGCCCGAATTTGTCCTCCAGCCCGAGCACTGTTCAATATTTTGGCCATATCTGGAGTTCTAGAAGTCAAAATGAGCTGAAGTTTTTACACAAGAAAGCTAAGACAATTGCCTAGAACTTTCATGTTTTCAAGTGGCTCTAATTGTGATGTCATCAATGACGTTTTGGGCAGACAAGAGAAGATAAGGATTGTCACCAAGTCAAGGGTTGGCCATCTACTCATCAATTAGTCATCAAATCAATAGTTTCCAATTTTGGCCTATAAAAGGAGGCATTTGCCATGCATTTAGGTATCTTGGTGTCCAGATCAAGATCATGCTCTTCCTTTCTCTCTTTGTATTTTTTGTAATGTTTATGCTTTGCTTCCATTAATATTATGTTTATGCCTTTCATTTCCTTTTCTTTACTTAGTTAATTTTTATGTTTTTATTTTGTTTATCTATTTTTCTTTCTTCCATTATATCTAACTAAGTTAATTATGTTAAGGTGAAAAGGTTACACTAATGGTGTAAGAATAAGTATGGTATAAACTTAATATGGACTTTAATGTTTGATACAATATGTTTTGTATTTGTTATCTTGTTCACTTTTTAATACTTTACTTGTTAAATGACTAATCTTGATTTATGTTGTATAACAATTAGTACAACAAATGCTTGGCACTTTCATAGTTCATACTGTATGGTATAACTGACACATGAGCTATGAAAGGAACTTGATTTGTTGTTAACATAAGTTATAATCATGAATGCTTGATGAAATTTACAAGTATTAGTATTAATACAATAAGATGACTAATGTAATCATGTTAACAATCTATAATCTGATTGGAACCTTCTTTATGTGTGGTTTCCAATTGAACAATAAGAGTTTATACTATACTTGTTTGACATACCATTAGAGGAACCTCTAACCTTGATATTTGTTATTATCATTATTAATCCTTACTTTAATATTTCATCTCAAAGTTCTCATCATCATCTTCTTCTTTAATATTGTTGTTGTTGTTATTATTATTATTGTTATTATTATTATTATTATTATTATTGTTGTTGTTGTTGTTGTTGTATTATTGTTATTTATAATTTGTACAATAACCTCCCTGTGGTTCGACCCCGGTCTTGTCGGGTTATTTATTACTTTGACACTCATGCACTTGGAAGAAGACATCAATCTTTTTGTCGTGTCAATAAACCAAATTGAAATTCAAGAATTATAGTTCTAGATATGACTCAATGACTGAACAATGTTATAGTTTGGACTGAACCAGTTTCTCTTTTCTAAATTTCACCCTCTCTTTATCTTCTTAATTTCAGTTGTTGAACTCATCAATCAATTCTTTGATTTATGTGATAGTCCTGTATTTAATATGAATATTTACTATAAATTAAAGGTATCTTATAGTATTAGACTTGTTATTATTAAACATGTTTTAGTTAAAAAGTTATTGATACTTCAAGTACAAAATGCTAATATAAAATCTTGATTAAAAATACACTTTTAAGTACTAATTATTGGTCATGGGTTATATGGTTCTTAGTCTCTAGGTTCACATTGGTTGATATTAAAGCATAACTCTAAAATCAGATGTTATCTATCCATCTATTTATCTTTAATTTTTCATGTTATTTGTTCATTATTTTTATTCTTGAATTTGTGATAGCTTTACATTAACAAAAAAAAAAAACAAAAGTTCATGTCAAATTTTTCAACAACCATATAAGTATATTAAGAAAGAAGAAAATTTAAAATCAAAATTTTTCATTACTAATGCAGAATTAAAATTTACTATAAACCCCTGGTCCAAAAATTGGCAAACTAATGCTAGATATGACATTTTTCAATTGAAAAATGATAGTTAAGAAGAAAAATTGTTATAAATAGAGATAAATTCTTAGTATTTTGAGTTGAATTTTAGATGAAATAAAATAATAAAATTTGTACTAGAGATGTTAACTAGTGATAAATCATTTAAATTTTTTGATTGGATAACATAATTATTTTAAAAAAAGAATTGTAATGTTCCTTATATTTAGATAAGGTTAATACTTCATAATAGTCATGGTTCATTGAAAACCAAGATTATTCTTCACACACGCATACATATCTATACACGACCACATTTCCTTTCAAAATAATATTAACAACAGAGTTTATATATATATAGAATATCCCAAGTTATCAGCAATCACTCGTACAATTCTCAAAATAATTTCTTAATTCTTGATCAAACCATCATGAATCATTTTATTTACAACAACATGATAGTCATATGGTTGTCATCATCATCAACTTATCACAATCAATCCTCTCGATAATCTAAAAAAATACCATATAAAGCTGTAAAAATATTATACATAACAATACATTTTAAAAGTATTCTTACTATATAACAATACATTCGAAATTGAACTATTTAAAATACATATCATCAAATAATAAATTAGATACATACAATCCAAATTACTTGACATAACCAAGCATACAACGTAGAAATTCCATTACTTAAGGCCAAGCAAGAATAAGACAATCTTAAGCTACTACTATTGACAAGTTTGCAATAAACCTGATGTTAAACAATAAACATTAAAATGTATCTATTTGTCAATACAAAATTAAAAGGCTTATAGTATTTAGTCAAAATATTCTTTAATTCCCTTTTTTTTTTAAATTCTAAGTGAATCTTAAATTTAATAATTAACCACGTAGTCAATGTCTTTAAAATTAACTAAATCTTGATTAATCCCTTCTTAATATTTTTATTCTAATTATCCCTTCTAAAGAATACCAATAAACCTGGCTATCCTATTTAATTATTCAGAGATTCATTTTTTCCCCACAAACCTTATATAGTCTAGCCATCATTTATAGATGCTTATAAATTCATCTAACTCATCTTTTCTTACTCTTTATACTATTAATATTCAGAATACAATTTCAGATTTAAAGAATTTACAATTACAAAATTCATGGATTCTTTTAATAGCACAAAGTGTAGAGCACCTTTTTTAAACCTGTAACTGCATAGTTACTCTCGACTGCTGCCCCCTACTTTTAAAACCTCTTTTGTATTAACAAGGCCAAGACTATTATAACTCAATAACTCATTATCATGATTCTATTTAGATTCTTACTTGGTCTCATATTGTTAACCAAATTAAAAAAGGATTCTCATCATTAACGCACATTCTATAAGGTTTAAACTTAGCAAATATTCCAATCATGCTCATATATTTCCATGTAACATTTGATTTTGTTTAAAACCATAACCAAACATACAAGCCTTCATTTTCATACATTCAAAATCTCTCAACAATCTAATACTTTCTACTTTTTAGCCTTCACATCAATTTCCTAACATAACATACAAGAGTTATCATAATGGCCATCAATTTTCCATGTATTTTTTTCTTTGAATTTTCTTAACTTCCACATCATGTGTTGTCATCACTACACAATTTTTCCTTTCATATATGCTACCTATAATAACATTTATCATATTATCTATAGGTTAACCATTCATCTATTAGCCTATTTACTTTTTTACTAACTACCATTTATTTATATTGTCATAACTCATTTATGGGTTAACCATTCATCTATTAGCCTATTTACTCTTTTACTAACTACCATTTATTTATATTATCATAACTCATTTATAGGTTATTCCTCAAATTTATTTATTTTTAAATAAAAAAATAAAAAATATAATAAAGGCTGGCGACGTGGAGGAAAATAGACCAAAGAGGATTTCAAACATATAGAAAAACTAAGTTGCAAATTTGGATGAAATTCAAAGCCTAATTGTCCTTTATCATACCTAGGAATAAAAAAACAACGCAGATTCAATGTCAAATTAAATGATTATTGGATGAATCTGCATAAAAAAATTAAGTCTAAAGATATAATTAATTTTTTAATAGGTCAATTTGATTTAATCATTGGTCAAATTAAAGTTTGGTTATGTTTAAGAATTAATTTGGATCTAATTAAAGGATTTAATTAGGTGTAAGAATTTAATTATACTTTAAATGGGTGAAATTCATTTTATTAGGGCCTTAATTTGTGAAAATTTAAGTTAGGAAGCCTAACTTGGGCTTAATTGAGATTGAAATTTTAAGAGATCAAATTTAATTTTTATGAAGTCAATTGATTGAAAACAAGGGCTGAATTGCAAGAAAAGTTTTAGGGTTAATTAAGGATCAAATTAAAATATTTCATAGTCAAGGATGATTTTGTAAAAGACATCTAAATATAAGGGCTTAATTGATTGAAACCAATGATGAAATTGAAAATTTTGAATTTTGAGTGGTCAAATTACACAAATTCAAAACCAAAGACCAAAATAAAAAAAGAGTTGAACTTTGGGGTTAAAATTGAAATTTTTCAAGGACTCTATTGCTTTAAATCAAAGGTTTAGCGTCAATTAGAGATGTAATTAAACTAAATTAAAAGTTGGAGAAATACATGGAACTTTGGACAAAATCCCTTATTCAAGATGAAACAATATCGTTTTAAAAAAATGAACCAGATGACCCATCATCTGGTAGTTCACTGTCATTTTCTTTTACTAGAAAAAACTACTCAAATCATCTATTTTGCTGGTGCATTTAATGTTTTTTTATCTTTATCAAAATTGACAAAACTTTCATACAAATAATTGTTTGACAATTCCCTTCAACTCTGTATGGTCCATTTGGCTAATTGATAGCATAAAAACTATGACGTCGACCTAAAAAGGCCAATTCAAGTAGCCTTTAACCATCAAATTATACAACTCAAGTCAATTTAAGTAGCCTTTAACCATCAAAATATACAGCTCATAATGTCTACTTTGAGCCCATAGTTGGAATCTTCCAGCTGAATCAATAGCCAAAATTTTTCCCTAATGAAGATAAGATTGTCCTCTTCCACCCCTTATAAATAGGGGTGGATTTGGTCTGATAATGAAGAAAATTGGTGCAAAAAGTGATAAAAAAAACCCTTATCCCCTAGTTTCTACCATTTTTTTTCCTCTTCCTTTCTCTTTATTGTTCTAGCTGCTATCCAACACCACCACTAGCTTGTCCGCCACCAACTTCACCATAGGTAGCTAGCCCAACCACCAGCCAGTTACCACCTCCAGCATTGCAACCACTAGCTGATTAGTACTTAAAAATGTATTTTTATCAATGTTTTATATAATCATTTTTCACTTGAAGTATCAATAACTCCTTAACTAAAGTATGCTTTATAATAACATATCTAATAATATAGGATACCTTTAATTTATGATATATGTTCATTTTAAATGCAGGCCTATTATATAAATGAAAGGATTGATTAATGAGTATAAGAACTGAAATTCAAAGGAGAAAGTAATGATTAAACTTAGAAAAGAGATGTTGTTGCAGTCTAAACTCAAACACTATTTAGTATTTGGGCCATATATGGAGTATTAAAAGTCTAAATGACCTCTATTTTTTTTTCTGGAAAGCTGAGATAATTTCTTACAACTTTTATATTACAAGTAGTTTCAATTCTAACGTTATCAATGACTTTTTGGACAAACAAAAGAAGATAAATATTGTCACCAAATCAAGAGTTGGTCACCCACTCATCAATTAGTCATCAAATCAATAATATTCAATTTTGACCTATTAAAAAAGGCATTTTCCATGTATTAGGGTCTCTTGATCTTCGGATCAAGATCATGCTCTTATTTTCTCTCTTTGTATTTTTATAATGCTTAAGTTTTGCTTTCATTAATATCTTATTCATGCCTTTTATTTCCTTTCCTTTACTTAGTTAACTTTATTTTATTTATATTTATATTTTGTTTATCTATTTTTTGTTCTTTCATTATGTTTAATTAAGTTTATTACGTCAAGGTAAAAATGTTACATTAATAGTGTAAGAATAAATATAGGATAAATTTACTATGAACTTTAATCTTTGATACTAACATGTTTTGTATTTGTTATCTTGTTCACTTTTTAATACTTTGCTTGTTAAATGACTAATCTAGATTTATATTGTATAACACTTGGTACAACAAATACTTGGCACTTTAATAGCTCATACTGTATGGTATAATCGACACTTGAGCTATGAAAGGAACTTCATTTGTTGTTAACATAAGTTATAATCATGAATGCCTAACAATATTTACAAGTATTAATATTAATCGAATAAGATGACTAATGTAATCATGTTAACAATCTATAAGAGTTTATACTATACTTATTTGACATATCATTAATGGATTCTCTAACCTTGACATTTGTTGTTATCATTATTTAATCCTTATGTTAATCTTCTATCTCAAAGTTTTCATCAACTTCTTTTTTTTATTATTGTTATTACTACTGCTGCTATTATTATTGTTGTTGTTGTAGTTGTTGTTGTTGTTGTTGTATTATTGTTATCTATAATTTATACAATTAACCTCCATGTGGTTCGATCTCGATCTTGCCAGGTTACTTATTATTTCGACACTCTTGCACTTGAAAGAAGATATTGATCTTTTGGTCATATCACCAGCCATACATGATCCTTTACGACCGGACCACCGTTGCGCCAGGTGAGCTCTTCTTCTTCTTCTTCTCCTTCTATCATTAATAGTGGATGTGAATAATTCATGCCCACTATTCATGTAGTGAACATTGGCCAAACTAATTTTGGATGAGAACAAATGGCTGGTCAAGCCTAGACTAAAAAAGAACAAAACATTTATTGGGTTGAGATCAGTCCAATCCTTTTTTGTCCAAAATCAGCACAATCCTTTTTTAAGCTAAGTCTAGCCCATTTAATTGGGTCATCCCAGTCCATATATTTAATAATATTTAATTATAATTATATATAAAAAAATTAAAAAAATTATTCAATTTTTTTTTATTTTCTCACATGTTTTTCTATCAATTTTATATAATATCAAATTGTATATTTACACTATAAGATATAAGCCTAGTATTAAAACACTTGATTTTCTTTGAAATATTTCTAAAAAATTCAAAAAAATTGAAAAAGTTTCAAAACTTTTAAATTAATTTTCTTTCTCAAAAAATAAAAAAATTATTTTATTTTCATGTATACGACCAAATCCTAAAAAGTTTTCCACGCATATTTTCATAAGAAAATTACATCTTTCTCATGTTTTAAAAAGAAAAAAAATGAATATCGTAACCAGTTTATAAATATCCATTAGAATTTGATCAAAATATCAAAAACTCTTTAGCAATCTTTTTTTTTTATGTTAATGTTTAATGCAAACTTCAATATTTGTAGTGTGTAAAACTACATAATAGAGTAAATCTTCAAGTATTAAAGACACAAAATGCAAAATAAGTGTGATTTTAAAATTTAAACTTTAAAATTGTTAGAATTAAACCTGATAAGGTAGAGACTATCTCATGAAAGGAGATCTCTCTTAGACATTAGAAAAAGACCAACAAATAGAAACCTGACCTAGAAAAATAATCAAATCATAATGCAACTTTCTTTAAATAAGGTACACTGGGGTAATGCATTTTTTCTTTGCACAATCAACTCGTTACCTAGACTCTCGTAAACCATAGAGTTCTTAGTAACTATAGTACTAGGTAGCGGCTCCTGAACTCTAATCATAATTTTATAAACCTAAAACCTTTTATTTCCTAACAACAATACCTCTTTAAGAGGCACAAAAAGCTCATCATCACCTCGACATCGTGCCCCACAACATATATAAAAGGGGTCTTGATAACTGACACGACAAAGAGATTAATGTCTTCTCCCAAGTGTAGGAGTGTCGAAGTAATAAATAACCCGGCAAGACCGGGCTCGAACCACAGGGAGGTTATTGTACAAATTATAAATAACAACAACAACAACAACAATAACAATAATAATAATAATAATAATAATAATAATAATAATAATAATAATAAAGAAAGAGAAGAAGATGATGATGATGATGAGAACTTGGAAATAGAGTATTAAAGTAAAGATTAAACAATGATAATAACAAATGTCAAGGTTAGAGGTTCCACTAATGGTATTTCAAACAAGTATAGTATAAACCCTTATTGTTCAATTGAAAACCACACATAAAGGAGGTTCCAAT
>SRLM01002552.1:0-38358 GCA_015708895.1 Populus ilicifolia | reverse complement strand
CGAGTTAAAATAAGCCGATCATAAAAAGCGGTCAAGCAGTTATACAACATAAATCAATATTAGTCATTTAACAAGCAAAGTATTAAAGAGTGAACAAGATAACAAATATAACATGTCAGTATCAAACATTAAAGTTCATATTAAGTTTATGCTATACTTATTCTTACACTATTAGTGTAACCTTTTCACCTTGACATAATAAACTTAGGTAGACATAATGAAAGAAAAAAATAAGATAAACAAAATAAGAACATAAATAAGATAAAAGTTAATTAAGTAACGGAAAGGAAATGAAACTCATAAACTTGATATTAATAAAAACAAAGCATAAACATTACAAAAAAAAATACAAAGAGAGAAAGCAAGAGCATGATCTTGATCTGGTCACCAAGATGCCTAAATACATGACAAATGCCTCCTTTTATAGGCCACAATTAGAAACTATTGATTTGATGACTAATTGATGAGCAGGTGGCCAACTCTTGACTTGGTGACAATCCTTATCTTTTTTTGTTTGCCCAAAACGTCATTGATAACGTCAAACTTAGGGCCACTTGAAAACATGAAAGTTTTAGGAAATTATCTCAGCTTTCTTGTGTAAAGCATTCAGCTCATTTCGACTTCTAGAACTCTAGATATAGCCAAAATATTGAACAGTACCCAGGCTGGAGGACAGATTCGGGCTTTTATGTTGTTGCAACAATTTAGACTTGAAAATGGTCTTTTTAGATCTTGGACTCCACATGAAATTTGTAGGCCTATGTCTTACCTTTCCATTCATATAAAGTAGACCTAAATTTAAGATCTCTAGCTTCAGATATGACCCAATTACCGAACAGTATTCCTGTTTCGATTGCACGACATCTCTTTTCTAAGTTTGGCCATCTCTTTGTCCTTTCAATTTCAATTATTAAATTTATCAATCAATCCTTTCATTTATGTGATAGGCCTGCATTTAAAATGAACATTTACCATAAATTAAAGGTATCTTATATTATTAGATATATTATTATAAAACATGCTTTAGTTAAGGAGTTATTGATACTTCAAGTGCAAAATGATGATACAAAACCTTGATAAAAATACACTTTTAAGTATCAATCATGTGATGCTAGTGATCATGTCGTGGGTGCTGTTTTGGGACAAAGAAAAGATAAGAAACCTTATGTGTTATGCAAGTAAAACTTTAAACAGCACTCAAATGAATTACATCACCATTGAAAAAGAATTACTTATAGTAGTATTTGCATATGAAAAATTTAGGTCTTATATTGTTTGCTCACCTGTTGTTGTTTTTAGTGATTATACAGCTTTGAAATATCTTTTTTCAAAAAAGGATTTCAAGGCTAGACCGGTACGATGGATTTTGTTACTTCAAGAATTTAATATCATAATCAAAGACGAGAAAGGCAAAAAAAATATTGTCACAAATTATTTGTCAAGATTGATAATAGATTCAATATCTGACATAACACCAATCGATGACTACTTTCCTAATAAATCCTTATTTTTTGTATCTACAATACATTGGTTTGCTAATATTGTTAATTTTCTTGTTTCAAGGCATTTATCAGCTCATTAGAGTACCCAAAACAAAATAAAGTTCTTAAACAAAGTGAAGAACTTTTATTGGCATAACCCTTATTCATTCAAATATTGTCCTAATCAAATATTTCAAAGATGTATTCCTGATAATGAGGTAAGTAGTGTCATTAAATTTTGTCATTTTGAGGCAAGTGGGGGTCATTTCTCATTAAGAAAGACAACTGTAAAAATCTTATAAAGTGGATTTTATTGGTCCACTATGTTCAAGGACTCACAAGTATTTTGCAAAATTTGTAAAAATTATCAAAAGTTAGGATCTATTTCAAAACATCACATGATGCCTTTAAATACTATTCTTGTCATCTAGATCTCATGGGTCCATTTTCTCCATCATTTGATTTCTTGCACATATTAGTTATAGTAGATTATATTTTAATATGGATAAAAGCAATTCCAAGTCGAAACAAGGATCACAAAACAGTGATAAAGTTTTTTTAAAAAAATATTTTAAGTCAATTTGGAATCCCTCAAGCCATGATAAGTGATGGTGGAACATATTTCTGGAACAAGTCATTTGAGTCTTTACGGAAAAAATATGGAATCATAGACAAAGTTGCCACCCCTTATCACCACCCGATAAATGGACAAGTAGAACTTGCTATAATAGGGAGATCAAATAGATCTTGGAGAAATAGTGAACCCTAATAAAAAAGACTAGTCTTTAAAACTTAATGATGCACTTTGGGCTTATCAAACTGCTTATAAAACAACATTAGGTATGTCACCTTATAGACTAGTCTATGAAAAACCTTGTCACTTGCCTGTGGAACTTGAACATAAGACTTATTGGGCTATTAAAACTTTCAATTCAAATCTTGATGATGTTAGTCAGCTACGAAAATTATATATAAATAAGCTTGAGGAAATAAGAAATGATGTATATGAAAATTCAAGAATTCATAAAGCAAGAATCAAAGAGTTTTATGACAGAAAAAATACTAAGAAAAACATTCGATGTTGGTCAAAAAGTCTTACTTTATAATTTCTCAACTCCATTTATTTCCTGGAAAATTAAGATCAAGATGGAGTGGTCCTTTTATTATGAAACATGTGTATCTATATGGGGCCTCAGATATTGAGAATCCAAAGAATAGTAATGTTTTCAAGGCAAATGGACATCATTTGAAAGCTTACTTTGATAATTTTTTCAATTGAAAATGACTTTATTGAATTGGGTGATCCTTTATATAAAGATTGATATTTTTTCTCATAATAATTTTGTGTTTCCTTTTAGTGTGACCTTTGTTTTGCTAGTTTTTTTTCCACCCTGGTCAAATGACGGATAATGGTACTCCATGATTTAAGTCAGTTCTTTCATTTTCTTATAATAACTGATATCTGTGTATATATTTGTTTAATTCTTTGCTTTTTCTCCTTTCTTTACATCTCTTCTCATTTGAAAATGGACACCACTCTTGAAAAATTGAAAAAGTATTTTCCTGTTCTGCCTCAAAATGCGATTACAAAAATTTATCATGCTAGATGTGCAAGATTAAGATCATTAATGAACCATGGAATTCCTAATGATATTCACTAGCTAATTGAAGCAAAGGTCTGATTATCAGTGAGTCCTCTAATTCTTTCATTTTATACATGCCTCGAACGGGTAAAAGCACTTTTGCAAAGAAACGTCAAACAAAACAACTGCAACTTTGTCACAGATGTGCTAGATGGACTTGTAATACAAAATATCATTATTTAATAATGGTATTTATAAATCGTGAAAATAAAATACAATTCATTAAGGATGACCTGAGTAAGGAGTCTTTAGATAATCTTATATTGACTCTTGAGACGCACCCTAATGGATATGTGCATCGTGCAATTTATGATTTATGGCCACAATTCCATAAAAAATATGCTCGACATAGTCTTAGGAATCTGACTAAAAAAGACCTTGTTTGCCAGTTTTAAGAAAACTGGATGGGAAGCATATCCCCAACCCATAAAGGGTGTTGCCATTCCTAAACTTAAAACCAAGAGAAGATGTGAGCCACATTCACAACAACTTATACATATACATGTTAACTATCTGTACATACATATATTTTTTTAAATAATAATAATCATAAGAGAGAAATAAAGACTCCAGCTGGCCTACATATAGGTGGTATGATTACATTTTCACTTTCTCATCTATAAATTCTTCTCTTTCTTCCCTTCATTTCTACTCAACCCACACATTCCATATATAACAAAGTGTGTAAAAATGACAAGTTTCTCAAGTCATCAAATACAAAATATTTGTATTTTTGGTGGATCTAATCCTAGAAAAGAAAAGGAGTTTTTAGAATTAGCAAATCATCTTGGTCAGGTATTAGCTACAAGAAAGATTCATTTGGTATATAGAGGAGGCAGCCTTGGGTTAATGAAAGGTGTGTTAATAGCTATAGCTTTAAAAGGTAGTCATGTTTTGGAGATTGTCCCCAAAACTTTAGCAAATTGTGATATTATTAGAACAATAATTGAAGAAGAACTACAAGTCTCCATAATGTTTGTTCGAATGAATACAATGTTTACACATGTTGATGCCTTCATTGCCTTGTCAGGTGGTCTGGGCACATTGGAAGAGATCTTTCATATTTCCTCTTAGGCCCAGCTTTGCATTCATCGTAAACCTATCGGTTTGTTAAATGTTAATGGTTATTATGATAAGTTGTTGTATTTTCTTGATCATATTGTGGAATAGGAATTCCTAACATCTTCAGCATGAAAAATCATAATCTCTGCTACTATTGCTAAATAATTGATTGACCAACTACGATCTTTCATACCTATAATTGATCCCTCTATGAGTCACATAAATTAATTAGCTAAGGACAACCGTAAAAAACTTAGATTGGATTTGAGCCTTCGTTTGTGAAACTTTGTGTTTTATTATTTTGTTTTGTTATTTTGTATATTTGTTCAAGTATGTTTCAAGTTTGTCAATATTCGTTGTTTTAGGTGATATCTTCTATATTCTATTTTTCTACCTTAGAATATTAAAGACAATGTTTTGTTTTGGTTAGGGGTTAGGGGGTAGTTAATAATTTACAAAAAAAAAATTTATTAGCTATGGTTTCTATTTGCAAAACCATTGTTGCTAAGATAGCAGAGTTAAGGATTTCTTTTGTTAAAGTGACTCTTAAGACACATCCTAATAAACATTATTAACAAGATCTATTATAATACTTCTTGAAATATTCATGTTTACAAACTCTCGCATTCTTACTTATTGCTTCTGCTTATATACTCATTAAAACAAGTATTTTTAAACTTTCATTTTCACACATACACTTTGACATATGATTATAGGTTACGTATTAGATTATTATATTATTTATGTTTTTTTGTTAAAGGTAACAACCATTAAAGGAAAAGGATAATATATAATTTGCAAAAAAAACAAGGAAAAAAATGATAATAAATGTAATTAAAAAATAAATAAAAACGTGGATACATTTGGTTTCATAGCCTTCCTAACCTAAGCAATTAAGCCTGAAGGGGTGTTTTGACACCTAAAACTCTAAAATCAACTGACTTGTGAGCTATTGACTCAACGCTTGTTATAAGAGTTAAGGAGAAAAGCTTAAAGGAATCAAACATTGCATTATCTACGTATCAGTATTTGCAACCAAAGTTATTAAGCTTAAAGGGGTGTCTCAACACCTAATGCCCTAAAACCAATTGATCTAGGAGTCATTAGTTGAAAACTCATTATATGGGTTTAAGATGCATTGTGTTTTACGTTATATGTATATAAAAAAAAATTAATAATCTCAACCCAAGGAAGTTAACCTTAAATATTAGAACATAATATTATTTTCTTCTAATAAAAGCCTCATCATCTATGTTTTCATGCATTGAGCATATATATATATATAAAAGTTTATCAATATCTTATTTCAACAATATAAAGCAGATATATATAAATTTAATGAGAGTTTGTTTATTTGGATAAAGTAATAGAAGTTAAATGATGAATGTCTTGCTTTGGGAAACTTGCAAATTATTTTTCTATTTTAACACTTTGATTACTAAGGACTAGTAATACGCTGGTTGGGGGGTGTGATTAGTACTTAAAAGTGCATTTTTATCAAGACTTTATATCATCATTTTGCACTTAAAGTATCAATAACTCTTTAATTAGAGCATGTTTTATAATAATAAGTTTGATATTATAAAATACCTTTAATTTATAGTAAATGTTCATTTGAAATGTATGTATTTTCACAATTCAAAGGATTGATTGTTATGATTAACTATTGAAAGTGAAAAGATAGAGAAAAAACTGAGTTTACGAAGGAGATGCCGATTCATTTTAAATTTGAACATTGTTCAGTCATCGAATTATATTTGGAGTCATATATCTTAAATTTCATATTAATTTATATAGATAGAATGATAAGAAATAGACCTACAACTTTCATAAGTATAAAAATACCCAAATAATTTGCTATCTTTGTTTTGGCAATTTAAAAAATAATTAACCTAGAAATGTGATCATTCTTGAACTTTTATAACCTCTTCCCATTTCATAGCTTTTTTTCACTAATATTAGTATGAATTTTTTATAACCTCTACCCTTCTAAAATCTAGGGTAGAAAAGTTATATTTATGGTGGTGAATAAGTTTAATAAATATATTTATTTTATGATATTATCACATATTTACATAACTCTATGGTTAGCATGAATGTATTTAATAATATAAAATAAATTTTATTTTATTTTTTAAGTTTTATATTAAAAATAATTAGAAAATGAGTTAAAAGAAACATTTTCACTAAAAAAATATATGAAATATTTGAGAGTATAATTATTTTTTTCACAAAAAAAATCAAAATCATAGTTTATGATTACCATATAATCTAATAATAGAATGTTTTGAAAGTTATATTGTTGACTCAAAAAGAATCTTTATATTACAAATTAAATTTATGACACAAACTCAATATAAAATATAAAAAAGTAATTTTAATATTTTACATTGCTAAAAAAATATTTTTATATAAAAGGAAAAAAATGATATTATTCATGTTTTTTTTTTCATTTGGAGAACTTTGAAAAAGTATGGAGAGCCCCTAAAATGTGTTTTTTAAATTCAGTATAAATTTGAGAAACTAAAAACCTATTTATTAATTATCCATTGATACTTCATCTACTTGATTGAAAAAATCTTTTACGAAACTTCAATTGAAAAAATCTCCATTAGTAATTATCGTTTGATACTTCATCTCCTTGAATTAAATGAAATTAAATTAAATGACCTACTTGATATGGTATTTATTTTTATTACTTAAAAATAGTTTAATCATATCTTAATATATATGACTTAGTTTAAAAATGAATGTAATGCAAAATAACAGGCAGAACACAAAGTTTATTTCCTTTTCCGCTAGCAAGCAACATTAACAATCTTTCTTCAAGCAAAAAACAAGGTTAGGAATAATCTTCTGTTTTGCACTGTTGGGATAATTGTTTGTAATTCCTTTTTACCAACTTTTACATCAAATTAATACAATAAGTTTGAATCACTATCCTTATAATATTGTTTATATTAATTTATTTTCAATGCGACAAGACCCAGAATATAACGTCAACTCTTTTTTTTTAATTTTATTTAAACTTAAAAAATATAATAGAAATTAAATGATTATAAAAATTGAAAAACCCCATGGTATGCTCTCATTTTCTTGGACTTTTCTGAATCAATGCTTTTCCTAAAAACTTTTTTATATCCTCTTTTAATCTCGAAAATTCCGTCTTGTTTCCTTTACCCAACCTTTGATTGTAGTATCATTATTATTTAATTTTTGTTCTACATTATTTAAATTAAGAAAATTATAAGAAATTGATTTTATTTTTCTAACAGTTATTGAACATTGTATGTATGGGCCGGGGTCCTAAATAAAATATTAATAAAGACTTGGATTGGAACAAATGGAGGAACATTCTTTGCGTCTCGTCTCTTCTCCTTTCCTTCTCCTGTTCTCTCTCCCTCCCTGTACAAGGACAGGGACAAGGGCTAAGTTAGGACAGAAAAACCGGATTCAAATCGTCGAGTTCTTTCTTTGTATTATTAGTAATAAATAGTTTTATAGTCTAATCTAAGTGTAGTGATTTTGATTTTTGATTCGGATTCGGGTTCGGGTTCGGGTTCGTGTTCGTGTTTGGGTAAAGAACAATGACGACGACGAGTATTAAATGTCCGAGCACGTCAATAATCTACAACACGAGCAGGTGCGCGTGTCCGACGGGGCAGTTTCTGAACAGCACGACAAACAGCTGCTCGTATTTCTGGGGATGGTCGGCCATATACACGGACACGGGTGTGGAGTTGGACAACGGCTTTGGCTTTTCGTTTCCAGAAACCATTTTCTCATTTGATTCCATCAAGAAATTCACTCAGTCCCAGGCTGTTTTCTTGGAGGCGACACTTGTGATGGTTGCTTCTTGGCTTTTGTTTTGCTTCTTCTTGAGGTTTACTAAGCTTGATCATCATGAAACCCACAACATATGGTTCCGTATTAGGTGGTGGATTAGTCGCTTGGACATTTGCTTTGCTACCCGGCATTGGCTGGTAATCCTTTCCCTTTTCTTCACTGTTCGATGATTTTAGTCAACCACTTGGGTTTATAAGTAGAGGTTATTATTATTTATGCTTTGGATCATCCCTCGTAAAGATAAACCAGATCATACATTGAGCAAGCAAACGCACACATATATACATATTTATTAGTTTGTGGACCACGGGTGGGGTAAACAACAAACCTCGTCTCAGTTTTCAACAAGCCCCTCTCTGAATTGGGTCTTAAGCACTATTCACAATTAATCTGTTACCGCATTTACCTGTTGCTGTTGGTTTTTTTTCCCTGGTAGGATGATCGAAAGGTGGTTGTAAAGCGGAAAACAGAACTTGGTGGAGCCTTCTCAATAGCAAGTTGGATACTTTTCATCGGATTGTTTGCTACGTGAGTATTGGATTCTAAACTAGTCTTTTATGTTTACAACTTCCTTCACGTCTGTTGACTACTGACTTGGCTTTTCAGTTTTTCCTCAGCCTGCTTTACCAGATTATATCAAAGAGAACAATTGAGGTGCATAATGTGAGAGCAACAAATGCACCCGATTTGGCCTCCTTCATTAATGACATGGAATTTAACATAACCACTGTATCCAGTATGAGCTGTTCAAACTTGCAAGGACTTGGTACCTTAGTTACTGGGAATCCAGGTTTTATTGATCACAGAGTTGCCCCCCTTACTGACTTTGTGAACTACACATGCCGAAACACAAGTATGGGCCCAACTCTCACTTTTAAGTGTAGCAAGTGCCACTTGAATAGAGATTATATGTATATTTCGTGGCAGTTTGTTGATCTTCCAAGTACTCCTGCAACGGCTGTTGGTTTTCAGTTCAACCTTAGTGCAAAAGATCATGCTGACAAGAAACATGTGAGTTTTGTTAGCGGCACACTAAAGAGTGGAAGCACTTTTGATGATAGACCAGTTACATTCAGGGGAAAGGATTCAAACATACTGAAATTTAATCTGTTTCCTCGAATATACCGTAACCTACATGATCTTAGGCTTATCCAACCCCTGTTTCATGAGTTTCTTCCGGGTTCGTTCTTTGGGGAGACAAGTCAGCTCCAAGCTTCCCTTGAAACTTCTAGTGATGGACTAATCAACACTACCCTCTCAATTAGTTACCTATCATCATATATAGTTGAGATCGAAAGCCAAAACATAAGGGGCCCTGGTAAGTGATTTGTTCATCTTTATAGATATATACCACTATTTGGAATATGATTCATGTTTATTCTCTTACTGCTCTAGGGAGACTCATTTATTTTGATTGTTTACTTGATTTTTGTGTTGTTACGGTGGTGGAATTGCTTGCATGTGTCTTTACTGAAAAATTGTTGTTTGATGCAGAGGTGAAGATAGTTTATCTTGTGCATGAACATGTTTTCACGACAAGTCCTGACAAATTTAAACTCTTGTAGTCAATTAGGACTTCCAGATTGACAAAGAAACTAAAGTTGAATCCAGATTTACTTCTTGAATAACAAGTTCCCATTTTGCACACATTGGATGCAAACTCACTCACCGAAAATGTGCCCATTTTCCTTCAATGTATAACCAACCACGAGAGAAAAATTGGACATGCAATTATGCCACATTTTTCTTGGGCACAAATTATTTCTAAATCCACTGAAGTTAAAAAGTAGATAAGTCAAATCGTTAAAAAAATTAACAATCTATGGTTTTCCCTCGCCCTGCCAATGTGAAACATAGATATGATGTTTTTGTGTTGTTATGGTGGAACTCTCTCTCTCTCTCTCTCCCCTCTCTTTCCCTGCCAATGTGAAACGTAGACATGATATTTTTGTGCTTTTATGGTGGAATATTTGAGGGTATATTGCTCCTTATCTCAGTCTTGAATTTGCAAACTCATTCCTAAAAAACCAATGGGTCCATACATAAATGTCTCTATCTTTCAGACTTTTTTTTTTATATATATAGTTAAGAATCTCACAAACATTCAATCCATGACATGTGAATGTGACAGCATCAATGCAGGGTGATTTAATGACAGGGAAAATAAGGAGAAGAAACCTGTTGGAAGAAAGGGAAGAGGACTTTCATATTGATTTGGCAAAGAAGCCTAAAGTCTTTAATACTTTCAGGGATAAATGGTGTCCAAGTAAATTTGGCACAATCTAACCTGCCTTTGACTGGGCAGGCTTGCAAATCCTCACTCCACTCCATCAATCCCTGAAAAACAATATTGTATAGAAAATGATGAGTATTTAACTAATTTTTGTAATTAGAAAACACAGCTTATATTTTGTAATTTTGCTTCTTTTTATGTGAATTGACATTTAATATTGCTTTCCCTCGAGTTTCTTGTTGCTGTATCATTGTGTGTGTGCTGCTCCTATTTAGTTGGATAGAGATTGTTGTGAAAGTGATAAATTGAAGCCTCATATGGAGTGCTAAAGTTGTGATGCTGTGTTATAATCTCTTTTTTGCATTTTTTTACACTCAACCTGGTTTAGTTTTGCTCTGGGATTTGGGCATTTGCTGATTCAAACTGACCTATTCAATTTCCCAACTTCCATAAACCACTGCAACCAGCAAGTGTTGAAAATGAAATGTGTATTTTGCTCTTAGCTGCTATCACTGGGCTGCTGTTATCACACTTTAAGAAGTCAATTGCATGTTAAAATTGTTTTAAATCCATATTCTCTTACACTTTTCTCTATTCAATATGCAGTAAGCTTCTTAGCGGATCTTGGTGGCCTATATTGCATAAGTATTGGCATATTTTTCTACTTTTTGGTGCAAGTACAGTTCTTATTCCTATCACTTACATTATTTCTCCTGTTTATTATAATTGTTTCTTAAGAAATTATTGAGGATAAATATTTTATTTGCATATTGTACTCATCAAACTTTCCAAATAAAATTAATTTATCCTGTATTTTGTAATTTTCTTGGTTTGTAGTGTGAATACAGAGTAAAAAGACTTCGGAATGAAGATGTCACTATGCGACAGATAAGAAATCGGTTAAAAGCTCGAGAACACTGGGACAAGGTAAGTTGTTTTTCATGTGCAAAACCACCTTGTATTTCATTCTGCTGCCCTTATATTGACATCCAATTTTTATTTGTGGTCTTATTATCAAAATGATGATACACTTATTTGTGCTTCTCTTTACCAGTTGAGGAAATATGTAATGTACACATGGGGTTGCAAAACATTGGATAATGACTACAAAAGCACTAAACAAGGATCAAGTTGTACTGGCTTCATGATTCCCTCTATTCGTGGAAATGGATCACGGCGTGGAAATAAATCATCTAGGAAGAAATTGCAAAATAGAGAGGACAGTGTCTTATTCAACAGGAAAGTCAGCATACCCAGTGAAAAGGTAATATTGTGTTTTTTTATCTTTCATTCAAAGTTGTTTTAGAAGTGCTGTCCCCAATTTATTTTTGTTCCTCCTGAGCATCTTTTTCAAAGTCTCTTTTCCTTCTTCTTTTTTGGCAGAATTCCATTGCAGAACATACTTGTACCCAGGGAGTAAAACCTTTTATAGCAGAATCTGTGTTGAACTCAGAAGAGAGATTGTTGGATTCCAGGGAAGAGCATGTATGTTGCTTTTACTTGTTTATTTTTATTATAGCATGAGTCCTTGCTCCTTTTCTCTTCCTTAAGTATATTTTCAACCTATTATTAAGTGATCCAACTTGAGTTAATCCCTCAGAATTTTTATCTAGTTACTAAATGTTGAAAGGTGTTTTAGGCCACTTGATGATTGGATTTTCCTTTTCTTATGTCTTTCACATGTTGGCTTTTATTAAACGATCATAGCACAGGAATAAGATTTGTTAGCTTAAATGACAACCAATATGTTATGTGATTTACTTGACACTAGACCTGTCAACTTCAGTAGCTTGACATATGAAGGTGATTTTAATGGTTTCATTCTCAAAATGGTCAATTTTCTCAGGAATTTGCTAAGAAGTGTTTGCATATGCTGTTCGTTGTTCTAGCTGATAAATGTATTGTTTCCTTCCATGAAAAGCACCTAGGCTCCTGTTTGGCATTGTTGTATATCTTATATAAATTTGGCAGTGTTGTCTCATCTTTTTTGGGAGGAAATGGTGATGTTCAAACCTTTTTTTTCTCATATTGAATGAAGTGAAGACTCCATTGGTCCAATGAAGTGAAGACTCCATTGGTCCAAGAATCTTTAATGTATGCATTCATTTTGCTTTTTCCAGCCTCCCAAAGGAGAAGTGCTTATCTCTTCAAATGATAGGAAACAGCATTCAGTTGGTTTCTATGAGGGAGGTGCTTCTAAGCCTCAAGCATATTCTTTTGAAGATGATGTGATCCCCATTCCACCTTCTCTAGGTAACGCTAATCTGATGGATAAAGCTTGTCTTTCTTTTCACTCTAAAGGTAAATGTGTCATATTGGAGTTTAAACATGGAGAAATAAAATTTAAAGCATCACAAGCTTCCAAAGCACTTGAAAGGTATGTGAAAAAGAACATCCAGTTCACACTTGTTAATCTATCTAATAATCTTGAAGGTTCAATAAATCATACTGGGTCTTTCTTTTCTTTTTCTTTTTCTTTTTTTTTTTTTTTNGAGGGGGGGGGAGAGCCTAGTCCTTGCTAACTAGCAATAAGTGATAGAGATGAAAACAGAAGGAAAAAAAGGTCTGAACTGTCCAACTGTGATGACTTAAGCTCAACCAATACAGTGGACTATGTTAACTAGTCATGGCCATAAAATATGGGATATCTGCTTGGCCTTTGTGTTGAAACCCAAAACGAAGGCAAATTTTTGCTAAGGTATTACTACCTAATCAACTAATGTGGAGCATTGATCACAAATGATAAAGCTCCTTGATCTGTATGGAGAATGCAGCTTTAGTATTGGGCTTTTGAGGCAGATGCTTCCTTAATAGTAGGCATGGATACAATGTCAGCTATGATTTGAAAGCTTTAAGTAGTGTTAGGACACTTCTTGGCATGTATTTCGACATTTCTAGGTGCCTTTAGAAACTTGAAGGCAATAACTTGAGGTACAGAAGAAGCCCAGATGTTAATTCATTCACCCATGTTAATTGGGAAAAGACTTAAATTCAAGGTTGGGTTTAGGAGGGACACCTTTCTTGGTTTCAAGGTTGATTTACTTGGGAGATCCCAATTGCATTCCTAAATGGCTGGTCGTGCGAATACTTCAGATTGTAGAACTTAATTTTTTCTGAAAAAGAACAAATAATGATCAAGCATGAGAATTTAGCAGCAGTCATGACACTTCAGTTCAACATGTGTTACCATTTGATATTGAAAAGACCCAAATAAATTGCCGTCACCAGCAGTACCTTACGTGAAAACAGGTCTAAAGGAAAATAATTTACATACAAACAAATCTTACTAAAAGTGCTTATAAATTGACGTAGCAAGTGATAAGTTGTGATATATGGGTCACAAGTATTGATGATTGATCAGACATGAAACAACGCAACCATTACAGCTGAGAAAATATTTGATTTGACATCTACGGTTTACTCCGTTTCATAGTTGCTTTGTTCATACAAGTGTGTTGTTTTTTGCTGCAGAATTCAATGCTGGATCTGAAGTAGAGATGTCTGATATCCTGAAGAATCTCCATCGTTTGCATGACTACAATGTTATGCTGAGAGAAAAATTTCTCGCCAACCAATCTTTACTACACGCTTTAGCATCCAAGTCAACTTCATTAACCAATGGCTGAACGTAGCTCTTATGAAGCAAGTACGAGGAATTATTCCACTCTATTTAGAGAAACTCATGGAGTTATTCTGCTAAGGGGAGTAATATCTATGAATATTTGTTTGTAGGCAGAAAAAATTATAAACCTATCCACCAGAGTACGAGTATCATGTCCTTCGTTTCCCACTGGCGGATAAATTTTTCAGGCAAACCTGAACTCATTTCAAGGCTGCGGCTTCATGAATATTCATGTATCAATGGGATTGATTTCGTCTAGGATTAAAACGATCATATCTGATGGTACATGAGAATGGCATATGGCATATCTCATGGTATGCGCTGAGGTTATAGCTTTCTTTTTCTTATTGGGGACAAAAAAGATTCTTGGTTGCAGATAATTTTTGTTGTACGTGTGAAGAATCATGCTAGGGTTTCCTTACTTTTGTACATGGCAGAGACTACAAAGAGGGAAATATTAGGGGCTGGTGGTTGGTTACTGGCTAGGTTGCCTTGTATGCTTGTTGTTGCCCAAATTTCTGTACAAATTCTGTTTCTCATTGATAATTATTGTTTTGACTTTTTATGGTCGACGTTAGAAAGTACAGGTGAGATGGCCGCAGCAACAGCGGAGATATTCATTTCACAGAATTACAGATTAAAAACGCAGAATGGTTCTAAAAATAAAGAAAAAAAAAAGTTCTTCCGTGCATGGTTTATGATATATGTTATTTTTTTAAAGAATATTATTAATAATTTAGTCTTATAAATCTGATTAAAAAAAATTATTTAACAATTTTTAAAAATTTAAATGAGAAGTTTATTCATGATCCATATAGAATGTTTAGGATGTTTAAGTTGTTTTTAGATGTAAAATCAACAGAACAGAAGATAATATGTATATATATATATATATATGTTTTTTTAAAAATAAATAATTAAAGAGATTATGTATGTGTGAGATTCTAGTTGGTCTATATGAAGGAGGTATGATTATCTTTTTAATTTCTCATTTATAAAATTCTTTCTTTCTTCCTTTTATTTCTACTCAACCCATACATTTAACAAATACTGAAGTGTGTAGAAATGACAAGTTCTTCAGGTCATTATATAAGAAATATTTGTGTTTTCGGTGGATCTAGTCCTGGAAAAGAAAAGGAGTTTTTAGAATCAGTAAATCATCTTGGTCAGGTGCTAGCTAAGAGAAAAATTTATTTAGTGTAAGGGGGAGGCAATCTTGGGTTAATGGGAGGTGTGTCAATAGCTGTATTTTTAAGAGGTAGTCAAGTTTTAAGCGTCGTCCCCAAAGCTTTAGCATAAGGGGATATAATTGGAAAAACAATTAAAGAGGAACTACAGGTCTCCACAATATCTACTCAAATAAATGCAATGATTAACCATGTTGATGCCTTCATTGCCTTATTAGGTAGTCTAGGCACATTAGAAGGGATCTTTCATATTTTCTCTTGAGCTCAATTACACATTCATCATAAACTCATAGGTTTGTTAAATGTTAATAGTTATTATAATAAGTTGTTGTCCTTTTTAATCATGCTGTGAAATAAGAATTTCTAACATCTTGTACATGACAAATCATAATCTCTACTCTTACTACTAAACAATTGATTGACCAACTATAATCTTTCATTCTTGTAATTGATCCCTCCATGGTCGCATAAATTGATCATATAAGGAAAGCTATAAAAAGATTATATTAGATTTAAGTCTTCAATTGTAAATTTTTTTTGTTCTTTTGTTTTATTATTGTGTTGTTATTTTCCATTTTTATTTCAATGTGTTTCAGGTTTGTTAGTGTTTGATATTTCAGATGATATCTTCTATACCTTAGAACATTGAGGACAATGTCTCGTTTTGGTTGGGGAGAGAGGATAGTAGCTAAAAAAATTTAACTAATTGTGTTTTCTATTTCATAAAGCATGTGCAAAATTGTTGTTACTAAGATAACAGAGTAAAGGAGATCTTTTTATAACTCTTGAGACGCATCTTAGCAATCATTTTTAATAAAGTCTATCATAATACTTCTTGAAATATTCAAGTTTACAAACTCTCGCATGGTTATCACTTAATTCTGCTCATACACTCATTTAACATATATTCTTAAACTTTAATTTACACACACACACACACACACACTTTAACACATGATTATGGGTTGCACATTGGATTATTATATTATTTATGTTCTTTTGTTAAAAGTAATAACTAAGAAAAATGGATAATATATAATTTATAAAAAAAAAAGAGGAAAAAAAATGATGATAATAAAAATATAGATAAGTTTGGTTTCGTAACCTCCCTAACCTAAGCAATTAAACTCGAAGGGGTGTTTTAATTCTTAATACCCTAAAATCAACTAACTTAGGAGCTATTGACCCAACGCTTGTTACATTGGTTGAGGAGAAAAGTTTAAGGGAATCAAACATTGCACTATTTATGTATCAGTATCTGCAACCCAAATTACTAAGCTCATATGAGTGTTTCAACACCTAATGCTCTAAGACCAACTAGTTGAGAGTTATTAGCCAAAAGCTCGTTACATAGGTTAAAGATACATGATGTTTTAAGTTATATGTATATATATTTAAAAAAAAAAGAGAAAAAAAAAAGAAAAAAATAATGATCTTAATTCAAGGAAGTTAACCTTAAACATTAAAACAAAAAAAAAATTTATTTCAAGAAAAGCCTCATAATTATGTGTTGATATATTAAGCATAAAAAAAAAGTTTATTAATATCTTGTTAAGAGGTATTGAGCAGATATATAAATTTTAGTAGGAGTTTGTTTATTTGGATAGATTAATGGAAGTTGAATGTTTAATACCATGATTTATGAAATTTGCAAAGTATTTGTTTTATTTTAACGCTTTGATTACTAGGGACTAGTAATAAGCTGGTTGTGGGATGTGATTAATACTTAAAAGTGTATTTTTATCAAGGTTTTATGTCATCATTTTTTGCACTTGAAGTATCAATAAATCCTTAACTAAAGCATGTTTTATAATAACATATCTAATAATATAAGATCCCTTTAATTTATGGTAAATGTTCATTTTAAATGCAGGCCTATGATATAAATGAAGGGATTGATTGGTGAATTTAAGAACTGAAATTGAAAGGACAAAGAGATGACCAAACTTAGAAAAGAGATGCTGGTACAGTCCAAACTAGAATAGTGTTTGGTAACTGGGTCATATCTGGAGCTATAGATCTCATATTTAGGTTTACTTTATATGACATAGGCCTACAACTTTCATAAGAGTCGAAGATCTAAAAAAGCCATTTTCAAGTCCAAATTGTAACAACAACAAAGAAGTCCAAATTTGTATTCCAACCCGAGCACTATTCAGTATTTGGCCCATATCTAGAGTTCTAGAAATCCAAATGACCGTAATTTTTTACACAAAAAAGTTGAGATAGTTTCCTACAACTTTCATGTTTTCAAGTGGTTTCAATTTTAACTTTATCAATGACGTTTTGGGCAGACAAGAGAAGATAAGAATTATCACCAACTCAAGATTTGGCCACCCACTCATCAATTCATCAAATCAATAGTTCCCACTTTTGGCCTATAAAAAGGGCATTTGCCATTTAGGCATCTTGGTTTCTAAAGCAAGATCATGCTCTTGCTTTCTCTCTTTGTATTTTTTGTAATGTTTATACTTTGCTTTCATTAATATCAAGTTTATGCCTTTCATTTCCTTTCATTTACATAGTTAACTTTTATATTATTTATGTTTTTATCTTGTTTATTTATTTTTCTTTCTTTTATTATGGTTAGTTAAGTTTATTATATCAATATGAAAAAGTTACACTAATGCTGTAAGAATAAGTATAGTGTAAACTTAACATGGACTTTAATGTTTGATACTAACATGTTTTGTATTTGTTATCTTATTCGCTCTTTAATACTTTGCTTGTTAAATGACTAATCTAGATTTATGTTGTATAACACTTGGTACAACAAACACTTGGCACTCTCATAACCTATATTGTATGGTATAACCGACACCTAAGCTATGAAAGGAACTTGATTTGTTGTTAACATAAGTTATAATCATGAATGCTTGACGAGATTTACAAGTATTAGCATTAATCAAATAAGATAACTAATGTGATCATGTTAACAATTTATAATCTGATTGGAACCTCTTTTGTGTGTAGTTTTCAATTGAATAATAAGAGTTTATACTATACTTGTTTGACATACCATTAGTGGAACCTCTAACCTTGATATTTGTTATTATCATTGTTGAATCCTTACATTAATATTTCATCTCAAAGTGCTCATCATCATCTTCTTCTTCTACTACTTCTTCTCCTTCTTTTTCTTTATTATTATTGTTTAACCTCACTATGAATCGACCTCGGTCTTGCTGAGTTGTTTATTACCTCAACACTCCTACACTTGGGAGAAGACATCAATCTTTTGGTCGTGTTAGATGGAAAAGTAAGACATAAGCCTACAACTTTTATATGAAGCCCAAGATTTAAAAAGGCTATTTTCAAGTCCAAATTATAGCAACAATAAAGAAGTCTGAATCTGTCCTACATTCCATGCACTATTCATTGTTTGGCCTATATCTAGAATTCTAGAAGTGCAAATGACCTCCATTTTTTTCCTAGAAAGCTGTGATAATTTCTTACAACTTTTGTTTTCGAGTTTTTCCAATTCTGATGTTATCAATGATGTTTTGGGCAGACAAGAGAAGATAAAGATTGTCACCAAGTCAAGAGTTGGTTACCCACTCATCAATTAGTTATCAGATCAATAGTTTCTAATTTTGGCCTATAGAAGAAGGCATTTACCATATATTTAGGCATCTTGATCTTTAGATCAAGATCATGCTATTGTTTTCTCTCTTTGTATTTTTTATTTATTTTTAAGTTTTATTTTTATTAATATCTTATTTATGTCTTTCATTTCTTTTCCTTTACTTAGTTAACTTTTATCTTATTTATGTTTTTATTTTGTTTATTTTTTTTCTTTCATTATGTTTAGCTAAGCTTATTATGTCAAAGTAAAAAAGTTACACTAATAGTGTAAGAATAAGTAAAGTATAAATATAATATGGACTTTGATGTTTGATACTAACATGTTTTATATTTGTTATCTTGTTCACTATTTAACACTTTGCTTGTTAAATGACTAATCTATATTTATATTGTCTAACACTTGGTACAATAAATGTTTTGCACTTTCATAGCTCATACTGTATGGTATAACCGACACTTAAGGTATGAAAAGAACTTGATTTGTTGTTCATATAAGTTATAATCATAAATATCATGTTAACAATTTATAATTTGATTGGAACCTGCTTTGTGTATGGTTTCTAACTAAATAATAAGAGTTTATAGTATACTTATTTGACATACCATTAGTAGATTCTCTAACCTTGACAATTGTTATTATCATTGTTTAATCCTTACGTTAATCTTACATATCAAAGTTCTTATCAACTTTTCTACTTCTTTATTATTGTTATTACTACCACTATTATTATTATTAGTATTATTACTACTATTACCACTACTACTACTACTATTATTAATATTATTACTCTTATTATTAGTATTAGTATTTACTTTTATTATTATTACTATTATTGTTATTGTTGTTGTTATATAATTGTTATCTATAATTTATACAATTAATCTCCTTGTGGTTTAACCCCGGTCTTGTTGAGTTATTTATTACTTCGACACTCCAGCATTTGAGAGAAGACATCAATTTTTTGGTCGTGTCAATCAATATACCTTTGTTAGATCTTATTACATAGATACCTTCTTATATTAAATATTTGAAACACTTGTGTGCCGTGAAGAGAAAATTGAATGTGAAAAAGAAAGTATTTTTAGCCAATAAGTAAGTGTCATTCTTAAAAATAATAATGCTTTGAAATATAAAAATCCTAGTTGTCTTATAATTTCATGCTTTATTTAAGAAAATACAATTGAAAAAGCTTTATTTGATCTTGGAGCTAGTGTAAATTTATTTTCATATTTAATTTTTATAAGTCTCAATTAAAGTGAGTTAAAAATAATTTTTATAAGTCTTTTGCTTGCTGATAGATATATTAAAGTACCTAGAAGAGTAGTTGAAGATGTGTTAGTACAAGTTAAAAAATCATTTATCATATAGATTGTATTGTCTTAGATACACAACATGTTGAAGCATGTAATTCAATTTTTTATTTATTTTAGGATGTTTATTTCCTGTAACTTCTAATATATTGATTAATTATAGGAATGGAGTGATGAAGTTATCTTTTAGGAGCATATGATTGAAAATGAATGTTTTCTACATTTGCAAGTATCCTAGAGATGATCATAATTTATAGGAAGAAGATTTTATTAAAGAATTAATTTATGAATAATTTTAAACTACTTTTAGTGAAATTGAGTTCAATGAATCTACAAATTCACAAATAATTTATTTTTAGAAAGAAATCAAAGACAAAAAAGACACTGAAAATGTTGTCGCTAATCATTTGTGAAGAATGATAATAGAGTCAACATTTGGCATCATACCAATAAATGATTACTTTCCTAACAAATATTTATTTTTTATATGTAAAATGCCTTCATTGCTAATATTATCAATTTTCTTGCAACAAAAAATTTGGCAGCTCATTGAAATGCCTAAAACAAAACAAAATTAAATTTCTTAGAGAAAGAACAAACTTTTATTAGAACAACCCTTACTTACTTAAGTATTGTTCTAATCAAATACTTTGAAGATGCATTCTTGATAATAAGGTAAGTAGTGTCATTAAATTTTATTATTCTAAGGCATGCATGGATCATTTCTCGTAAAAAAATGATAAAAATCTTACAATATGGATTTTATTAGCCCACTATATTCAAAAATGCATATGTATTTTTCAAAATTTGTGAAATTATTAAAAGTTAGAATCCATTTCAAATCATCACATAATACCTTTAAATCTTATTCTTGTCGTTGAAATGTTGAAATTTTTAATTGTTAGGGTATAGCTATATGGATTTGTTTTCTTTGTCATTTGTTTTTTGTACATATTAGTCTTAATAAATTATGTTTCAAAATGAATAGAAACAATTACAAGTTAAAATAATGATCACAAAATAATGATTAGAATTTTAAAATAAAATATTTTGAATTAATTGGAATCACTTGATTTATGATAAGGGTTGGTACATAATTTTTACAACAAGCCATTTAAATCTTTGATAAAAAAAAATATAAAATTACACACAAAATTATCACCTTTTATAACATAAGTGGACACATATTTTTAGAAGGATTTGTTCATTAATATTTTGTAACAATATTTTTATCCAATAGAATTTTTAGATTTTCACACTGCAATGGCCCATATAAGAAGGGTTTCCATGATCAGTCGACAATTATCCTAAAAAAACAGAGATCCATGTAAAAATAATAATAATAAAAACAACAATAAGTTTAACAATATGTTCAGAAATCAGAATTTGCTTGTTTCGTATTGCGTTGTCTATGGATTTATGAATTTCAGAATAGTCAGTGAGAGCAATGTAAAAAACTGGTTGATCAACTCATATTCAATGCAGCATGTGATAGGAAGTTTGGGACTGTAGAGTTTGTAATAGAATAGAAAGATGACGACAATTGTTCATTTTGAGTAAACGCTGCGGTGGCAACTTTTAATTCCACGTGACTTATTTTATTTTATTTTCCCAGTGACTTGGACATAGTCTGTGATCAAGACTTGTTTCTTGAGTTCAAAACCTTGGAACCGTCCAGAATTTATTTCTTTGAATGCATTGATCAATGAGAGAGACCCATAATTTAGTGCAATTTATGCACAAAAGAATACTTAGCGTGGGTTGATGTATAAACCGGCGTAAAAATGTCCTGACCGTTCAACCAAAAATAAAACATGCTAAAAGTAGATATAATATATTAATAAAAAATAAAAAATAGTCGAGCAGCTGTTCCAGTGACCCTGAAGGTCTGCAGTGCATATAGCAAAACGGGAATTCGTGAAACATTAATTAGAGCTCCTAAAGTTGCAATCACATACTTTATGTTTGATCTAATAAATGATAAGTAGGCATGGTTCAGGTTTAGAAGAGAGAAGCAACAAATGCACCTCCTGTAAGGCAGTACCCGCTGATTTGGCTCTGCGAGTCCGAATCAAACATCGTTCACCTCATCACTTCTGATGCCAGAGACAGTATCATTGTGCTACAGCTCTTTCACAACATCACCTTGGGCTCTTGCACTTGAGAATGAAATGGTCATCATGGAAACTAGAGCTCCTCTTGGATTTTTATAGAATCAATCATGAAGAAACAAAACCCCATTCCTTACATCGAAAGGCTGCTTGACCCTCAGTCATCAACTCACTTTCTGTCACTGTTTGTTGTATGATCGCCCAAGTGTCGTCCCAATGCATGAGCAAACATCCTCTTTGCAGCTCCCGCGTGTTCCGCTTTTGAGTAGTCCTTGGTACCATTTCTCCCTGTTAGATTCTGAGATTTGCTGATATTACATGTGCCGCCTCTTTCCACCAGCACTGGGTGCGAATTCCTCTGACCTTGTGATGAAGCACAAGATTCATGATTACTGCTCTTTGTTTTACCGAACGAATTGATATTTTTGTCAGGCAGGAAAGCAATCCCTTGAAAAGCTTCTGAGCTAGAATTAGGTTCGATTTTGCCCTTTCCTTGGACATGCTGTTCTTTGGTTTTCACTCTATGTCCTGTGCCATCCCTAACCGCAGCACCTTGGTTCCACAGACTTGTGTTTTGACCCAAAGCATGAGCTATCATTCGATGGGCAACCACAAGTACCTTATGTGGCTTCTCCTTAATGGGTTCTCTCATTTCTCCCACATCCCTTGAAAAAATACGGTCCCGAGCAGCAAAATAAGCTACTTCTCTCTCCCTAAATGCATTATGAGGAGGTGATGTTGCTGGCAACACTGAAACATTACCAAATAGACATAAGGGAAAATCCAAAGAAGGATGAAAGTGTACTCCTGATACAGTTCATACAGCAGCTTGGCAATTAAATGGAGAGAAACTAAGTTCTTGATGATCTTTCAAAAGCAAGAAAAAAAGGAAACCGTCTGATATGATATGTAGCAAGATAAGGAATATACTCTTGACAAAAATATATTTATTTTAATATCAATGGAAATGGTTAATAGAAAACCATAATGATTAATAAATAAATAAAACCTCTTGTGAGTGATTACGTGTTCCATTCCACAATGTTTATTTTTTCATTAAAAATAAATCCTTCATAAGAAAATCATTTCATTTTGGCAAAAATCAAATGACCATGTCTGCTTTCAATAGCAGACGATGAAAAATGCTTTTCATCAATTCTCTCATAATGTTGGTGGCATATATAATAAGCATATGTACTAACATAGCTGTATTTCGAGGTACGACATGCTCTTAACAATAGATGAAGGATGGAGCAAGAAAATTAGTTCAGCCGCAAGGGAGATACAAGGAGATACCAGTGTGGCTTTCACTGTTAATCTTAATAACAAGAAAGAAGGAAAAAACAGAAGGTACGACACAACATCAAATATAGACAACAACTTGCTCCTTGTCACAGGTCAAATCATCTTTTTAAAACCGTAAAAAAATATAAAGACATCAGGGAGCTTAAAATCTAATGCATATTAGATGACACACTTTTTAAATATTGAGATTGTGAAATAACAGATGGCATATTTATAGTCATAATCAAGGAAAACTTGAACCCCGAAGCAAAATAAAAAAATAAAAATTGTTATGCTCTTACTCAAAAAAGATATAAATGTTTGAACCCAAAAAAAAAATTGTAACAATGGATGTTACTTTTTTTGAATTATAATCATCTTCCAGAAGAACCAAAACAAAGAGTTGGCTGTCTTTTTCTCAAACTGACAACTCACAATATGATCTTTCTTCAACTATGATCATTCAATCTAAAAACACAAATTGTGAAACAAGTTTTTTAGATACTTAAAAGTCAGGTCTTCCTACAACATCATGTCATGATCCTAACAGAAGAGAAATAGAAACCAGAATCACAATATTAACACCATTTGATGTTGTCTACTCATGACAGAGGAGAGCTCGAAAGAAAGATTCGTCCAATCCTTTGCCTGCCTAGAATCCATAAACTGTCCATGTAATATCCTCACTAAATTCATACCTCAGATTTAGTTTATTTCAACTTCAAGTTCCGAGTCTTCTAGTTCAAAACCCAAGTCTGGTTCCAATCCTGAATCCAGTGATTTTGATCTTTCCATTGGTATCTGTAAGGGTGTGAGGATCCATTGTTTAATTATGTGTCTTATGAAAATCTCTCACCTGTTTTCTGTATCTTTACCTCACAATTGTCTGGTATGGAGATTCCTAATTTTGTACTGATACTCTAAAAATTTTTAAATGGAAAGAGGTTTTTGAGAAGAAGCTCTTGAAAAAAATGGTAAGTTGAGGTTAGTTGATCTACCAGGAGGAAAGACAATTATAGGGTGCAAGAGGTTATTTACAGTTAAGTATAAATCAGATGACTACCTAGAATGATATACAGCTTGATTGGTTGTCAAGGGATTCACAGACTTTTGACAATGATTACATAAAAACGTTTGTTCCAATAGCAAAGCTCAACTTGGTGAAAGTACAGTTCTTGTCACCTGCAATTAATTGTGACTGGCTTCTGCAACAGTTGCATATGAAAAATGCATTCCTTAATGGAGACCTGGAGGAAGAAGTATACATGGATGCAGTTCCAGGATTTTGTGAAAAGTTTGGCTGAAAAGTGTAAATTGAAGAAGTCCTTATATGGGTTAAAATAGTCACCAAGAACTTAGTTTGAGAAACTCACTCAATTTGTTAAAAAGTTCAAACTGAGCATACAATGTTTACAAGACATTCATAGGATAGCAAGAGAGCAGTACTAATTGTGTATGTAGACAATATTATTCTTACTGGAGATGATGTACTTGAGATGAATTGGTTGAAGTCTTCCCTCTTATAAACATTTGAAATTAAGGATTTAGGGCCTTTGAGGTATTTTCTTGGAATGGAAATTGCTCAGTCAAAGAAGGGGACAGTGGAAGTATGTCCTTGATCTTCTTAAGGAGACTAGGATGAGTGGTAGTAGGCCAACAGATACTCCAATAGATTCCAATCAGAAACTTGGAGATGACAAGGAAGGTTATCAGATGCATACAACATAGTATCAAAAGTTGATGGGAAGCTTGATTTACTTATCAATACGCGGCCCCATATTGCATTTGTTATGAGTTTAATAAGTTCGTTTATGCACTCACCATACGCAAAACATCTTGAGGCAACTTATCAGATTCTCAAATACTTGAAAAGTACACCAGGCAAGGGTTTACTCTTTCAGAAAACTACATAGCAAACGATAGAGGCATACACTAATGCAGATTGGGCAGGTTCAGTCATTGACAGAAGACCCACATCAGGATATTGTACTTATATCTAGGGAAATATGGTTACATGGCAAAGTAAGAAACAAAATGTGGTTGCAATAAGCAATGAGGCAGAAGATAGAGGTATGACTAATGGAGTTTGTGAAATGCTATGGCTGAAAAGACTTCCTGTGAATATGCCAACGAAACTGTATTGTAACAACAAAGCAATAATATGTTTTAAACAAAATCCAATGCAGCATGATCATACAAATCATGTAGAGATTGACACACATTTCATAAAAAAGAAGATTGATATTGGAGCTTCGTGCATGCTTTTTGTTACTACTACCCAATAAATAGCTGATATCGCCACCAAAGAACTTTTTAGACCTAGTTTTCAGCCCTTTGTAAGCAAGTTGGACATAATAGACACCAATGCACCAACTTGAGGAAATAAAATAGGAAGTGTTATTGCAAATAAAATCTGGAATTACTATTTCAGATTTTTAAGAGTTTTTGTTTTCTATTTTCTAGCCTAGAGATTTGCTCTTTTATATTTTTTATTTTTTGATTTCATGACCTTCCCAATTTAGTGGCCTCATCTACTGTATATCTTGTAATCAATATTACTGAAAGAATAAGAGAGAAAACTCTTCATCCTCCAAAAACCTAAAAAACTCAATTTCAATCAATCACATATTGAAAGATTATATATATATATATATATATACACACATAAAATTAAAAAAAAAAACTAAAAAAAACAACTTGAGTAAACCTATAAAAACATGTTAAACTCATGATTCAAGTCATAAGAACAGAATTACCCCCAAAGAAAACAAATTAAAAAAAATATATAAAGGCCAATTCCTAACCAATCCATGGTAGAAGTACAAAATTGAAAAAAAAAAAAAAAACCTCAAGTCAACCTGAATTCACATGTCAAATCCACAACCTTGATTATAAGATCAGCATAACTCTATACAAAAAGTTAGGTTTTAAAAACAAAAGGTTAAAATGATAAAAAACAAATTTATCCTAGCATAATCTAAAAAAAATTATTGGTGTATGATTTTTTTAAAAAAAATAAATTCTTTGATTTTGTTTAAATGAAGGTAAAAAAATGAAGGAAAGCCTTTTAAAAAGGAGCCCAAGAGTTTAGCCCTAAGGGACCAATTCCTAAGCCCAAAAGCAAGGGCAACACACGCGCCTTCCTATTGATTTTTATTTATTTTTGTTGTCCAACACAACCAGTTTCCAACACTAAAAATTAGGGCAGGGGTTTTTTAACCTTAAAAATTCAATATTGAACCATTTTTTGAAATGCCTAAAAAATCTTGACTAACATAAACCCCTTTAAGCAACCAAAATATCAGTCCAAAACAAAAAATCAACCTGAAACTCAAAAACTTTCTGAGTTTAGATCTATATTCTTGGGCCATTTTAAGGTGAAATAACACTCAAGTGAAATTTTTCTCATCGAATGGAACCCGTGAATACCATATCAATATTTTTAGTGGCCAAAATGGTATCAATTGACGACTTTCTCTCTCTAACACCAAAATCCTATGTCTATCTCTCTTCTCTCGAACCAAGAACTAAAAAATAAGAAAATAAAGTTGTACACCAAAAATGAGTTTTTAAAATACTAAAAGATGGAAAGATTGTCATTTAAAAAGTAGGACCAAAGAGAACTTTTCAGCCTCAATTTTTAAACCGCCACCCATTTTCTGCATCTATTTCACTTTGGTCCTGTAACTTTCAATCATGCCCTTTCTTAGGAAATTTTACCTAAATTGGCTATCAATTTGATCATAAACGGACTTGATCAAAGTCCAATAAAACTTCAATGACCAAAATGAAAACAAAAAAAAAAATTGTGACAATCTACAATGAATTGTGTGTGTAAGTGGCATGGGCTACAATGTTTCACCCCAAGCCTTTTAGTGTTTTGTTAATACTAATTGTTTGTCTAAGAAACAGGCATATTCAGTGTGTAATGGATTCAAGCCACTATTAATCTCTTGACCTTACAAATTGGAAGCAAAGACAGATTGGAGGTATGTTTGAAATATACGAAGTTGAGCTACCTCCCGAAGATTCATGTTAGATTGCTTAATTGCTACACTATTTCCAGCCTAAAAGACACTGAAAAGAAATGAAAAATCAATTATTTGAACAATGTATCATAGCAGAGCTAAGATCCTTTCATATTGTGGTGATCATGATAGTAGCTAGAATCAATTGTTTTAGTACATCCATTCCTTATATTCCTGTTAATGTAAATTATAATAGAAACATGCTACTTTCAATCACCACATCAAAAGTACTGAATAATTGCGTGTTCCATTGTGAAGATGGGGCAACATCACATGTGAAATATTTTAAAAGGGAAAGCAAAAAATGGTTTAACCTGGGGGAGCATCTTTTCTCCTCAGTAATTGATGTGATGTTGTCAAAGTGTGAGGTTCATCAAATTGGAATAGGATGTCACTAACCAGGATGGAGGGTCTGCAGTAAAAGAAATAGGTTATCAGAAGAAGAAAATATCTGACCGCTGCACCCCAAGTGAGAAATGAGTTCATTTTAAACAAGAAAGATTATTTAATATTTTTCTATCGGCAAAATAAAAATTATTCATTATGTTGCTAAACCATACATTGAAGTTCTGAAGTGAAATGCCAACTTATAGAAAGGCAGGAAAAAATTCATTGTTACAATGAAATTTCAGAGTTAAAAATTGTCCGAACAACAATATCAATATGACAACTGGGTGAATGTAAAAAGAAAAAGAAAAAAGAAAAGAAAAGAAGAAGACAAACCCTTGAGAGAAACATGACAAATAAAGTGGATAGGAAAAGTCATACCAAATTTAATAAATAATTACACTACAAAGTAATTATCACTACATGTACGCATACAAAAGCATTTACTAGTCATGTCAAAAGTGTAATATATGCAATTAACATAATGACAAAAGGGATCACTAAGTGGAGCACAACACAATCATAGGAATAATATAGCTACTGCAACAAGTAGAAAAAATAAATGAAAATCTAGAGTTTAACAAAGTAAGATACAGGTGAAAGTGGTAGAAAAACATACTTGTAATAAAGTTCTGGGTGTTTTATGATTTAAATTTATCAAAGAAAATCAGAAATTGGCTTGACATGCTTGAGAAATCTTTGAGAGGTCCGAAAATCTGGGAGCTTCTCTTTCATTCTTGTTATACTCCCTCAAACGGCCTAAGTTCTCTACTTTAGGAAATAGATGTTGATGAGCTATTAGAAATTTAATAACAGGTGCTCTATTAGACGCCAAAAACCTTTTAAAAGTCAATGATTATGAATAGGAATTCCTTGATATGAAAAAAAATTAAATAGGAACATGAATAAACTCTTGATTAACCTCTTTTATAGGAATCAAGCTAAAATCCATAACTATAACAAATTTTAGTGTACCCGACTATTAATCCAAGTTTTCCTTCTTTCTGTCATTTTTCCATGATCAGAAAAAAGCTCAACTTTAAATTCCGCATGAGTAGGTGGAAAAATCTATAATTTTGAATAACATAAAATGATTCTCTCCTCTCTATTGAACGAACCAAATGCATTTGCAATGCTAGATTTGTCCTTAAAGATAAAATTATAAATGGCACAAATTGAATATCAATTTCATTCCTTACTTAGAATTTCCTAATAATCAATTTGTTGCTCCTTTCCATCCTTAAAGACCCATTGTCTAAGCTTGAGAGAAACCATTTATTATTAAGATGGACTCATAAGACTTGCCCCTTCCACAGTTTCTAGCCCACATTTTATTTGCCCTTAAAGGTAGGTTTCATCAATTGGAGATTCACCAGAAGAAGACCATTACCTTAGTGATTTTCCTATGAAGCTCATTTGTATATGTGTTATTAAGATTCACTTTTCATTTTAGTGATAGAGAAGGGTTGGGTATAATGATGCTTATTATCATAGCACATCCATAACTCATCGAGGTTTGACAATTGAATACTGACAACAATTATCACAAGAGTAATACCTTCCTAAGAGATTTACCAAGGTAAAGTAGAACTATGTTGAGGTCTATAACGAATAAATGATGCCAACTTTCCAATTATCATTATGTTCTCAACAAGGACAAAAATTCAGAAACTCAAAAGACAACACTTGCTCTAAAATCTTGTAGAGTATATATTAAGAATAATAAATACTAAGTTTTGAATTGGCTGTATCCCTCCTCCTACAATACAAGTCTTGAAGAGACAACAAGGGCACATTTGAGCTATACTAGAAAGTTAAGGTAAGACCTAACTTTCAAAAAACAAAAAGGCACAGCTTCTAGTGGGTCGTGCTCATGCATCAAACAAGATGCATCCCTTTGGATTTGATTATAGCATTTTTTTAATGACAAATGCTGACTTCTCAAAACTTCAACATCATTATATCCATCCAACTTCACTCAAAAGGATTGCTTCATGGAACACAAATGCAGACTTCTTGGAGAAAAGTTGTTTAGTGAAACTGGGATCTAACCAACTTCTTGTTGTTGTTGTTGTGTACCCAACAAATAACATTTACTAACCAACTTCTTGTTGTTGTTGTTGTTGTTGTTGTTGTTGTTGTTGTTGTGTACCCAACAAATAACATTTACATGTTTCAACATCTTAGATAGATATCCAACAAAGAACATTTGTCCACAAAAATACCATAGGAGGCAAGGCAGCAAAATGAATGAATGATATGAGAAGAAACCTAGTGATTGATACCGTAAGACATGTTGACTGGACAGGACAGCGTAAATGTTACACAGTAGTAGTAATAGTAGTTGTACATAAAAGAAACAAAAACAATTAGAGATTACGTGGGTTTACATGCATACATTGATGTCTCCGGGCACCGCTCTAAAATCAAGTGACGATCAGCTCCCTCGCCAATAGATACATGAGAAAACCTAACACAAAAAAATAAACCCTGGTTTAATTAGTTAATTAAAATAAACACGCCCAAATATAAAAATAAAAATACCCAAATATATCAGCAAGGCGATGCAAAAGAAGACGACTATATGCATCCATTGGCCGGAGCTCCAAGATACCATCGGAGTGGGAACTGCAATTCATTAACAATTTGGTGTAAATAAATATATAGAGCGAAATAATATTACAATTACAAATTTACAATTACCTGTCATCTTGAAGGAAATTAAGAAAGGTTTCTTCCATTGACAAGACAAGATGTTTGCAACGAAGATTATCCTTCACCAGAAAAGCCAATTCCTCTACCTGCAATTAACAATCCATTAATTAATTATAGACAGAGAATGAAAGAAAATTTTATTTAATAATTACCATAGCAAACTCAGTCACGCTCATATTTTATTTTCTGGAGAAAGAAGAGGACGATTATAAGCAGCTGCAGCAGCACAGTAGATTGAATTAAAACTTTTGTCAAAGGAGGAGCAAAAGAAGACGAAAAGAGGAGAGAGGAGTCGTTCCGTGAGAATCTAATCTGGACTCTTTATTTCCTCTACTCTCTATTTTCAACGGTGGGTATTTCACAAGTGATTTCAATCTTTCATTTATCTTCGTATAAAAATAATAATAAAGTTGTTCTTTCAATATTATATTCTCATGATTTGTATATCTTTTCCCTAAAATAAAATTTTAAAAAATAAAATAAAAATACTCGGTCTTTCACTCAAGTAACTGCAATATAATTCGATCAAAATAATATAATGATTGTTTTGTTTCTTTTAGAAAAAATAACTGAATTAATTATAAAAAGTAATACGACAGACTTCATTGATCATTATTAAAATAATTAAGGATAAATTAACTTTTTAATATTTTTAAACATAGTATAATAACTAAATAGTATACTAACTAAATTAATCATAAAAAAAAATTGTCATTAAAGAGTTTTTAGAATTTTTATTTTTCAAAATACAATAAAATAATTAAATTATTTTTAAAAATAAAAAATTATTGTTAAGGGGGATTTTTGTATTTTTCTTATGATTATTTAGTTATAATCAAATCAAATATAAAATAATTTAATTTCTTAATAAATAAAAAATATTATTTATAAATAAAAAATAATTAATGCATGTAATATATATCTTGTTTTAACATGTAGAATATTTACTAGTCCTTTTGACAAAGAGTGTTACATCTTCTCATGGTCAAATGTTGGCTTTCATGGTCAAATATTAGCTGTTATAATACATTAAACTCTTTTGGATAGTAAGATAAGTGTTGGTTGAAAACTAATCATATAATTTTAATAGATTAATTTTTATCTCCTCTCTTTTTTTTTTTCATAAAACTTTAAACTTCACATTTTCATTTATAAAAATTAAATATGTCATGTTAGTTCGAATTTGAATCAATTTTTATTTTTATTTTTTTTATATAATTTGTTTTGTTTTTAATAACTTTTGAACCTGATTTTATTTTTCAATTTCATCTATAAATATTTAATTTCATTTGATTTTTTATTCAATTTAATCTTTATTTTTTTTATTATTAATTTTTTATATTTCTTGATTTATTTTATTTTTTAATTTTACTTTTTATTATTTTATTTCATTTAATTTTTATACCATATTTGTTTCTTATTTTTTTATTGCTATTTGTTTTGCTTTTTTATTATTTCATTGATTTATTTTTATCAATTTTATCTCTTAATATTTAGATGATTCAAAATTTTTCTTCATGGCCTTTTTGTGTTTGTTTTCTATAAGGTAATTTTAGTATCATAACTTAAATTACGAGTTTTAAAGATTATCTTGATTTTACTTCGATCTTCTTTAGGTTTTTCTTAAATGATTTTTTTTAATTTCATCTTTTGACAATTAAATTATTGGGCCTTAAGATTTATGATTTTTCATCTTTTATTTTTTATATAGAGTTACCCTCATCTCACACTCTATGTTATAAGTTAGTTTAGGTTAACTCGATTATTTTTTATGTTTTAAATTGTTTTTACTTCAGTTTTGTCTTTCATTATTTTTTTTTAATTTCTTGTGTCCAAGGTCATCTAGGTCTCACAACTAAGCTATAAATTTGGGATACTGACTTGAGTCGAGTTTTTTTTATTTTTAAATTATTTTTTTTAGCTCATTCTTTGGCATTTGATTTACTAGTAATTAAGTTTCAGATTTATTTTTTTTTATTTTCCTCTTTAAGAGGTTATTTCATTCTCATTCAATTTTTATTTTGTTATAAAAAAAGATTGTTTACCTTTTGAGAATATTTAAATGATATCTTTTCATAATATTGATAAGCATTTTTTTTTTATTAGTCGTTGTCTTTTATTGTTTTTTTAATTGTCGTTGGCTTTTGGTATATATGATTATATTGTTAAATTAATGGAGCTTATTGAACCCATTCAAATCAATGACCCGAGTCTCATTTTTTTTCCTCCTTTACAAAAATTAGGGGTTCGTTTTGGTTTGGTTTTTATAAAAAAAAATAACCAAACCAAATTTAAAAAAAAAACACAACAAATTCAAACTAATCAGTTTTGGTTCGATTCAGTTTTGTTTTTTGGGACAAAAATTGGTTCAAACAGGTTTAACTTGGTTTTTTGGTTTTGGCTTGATTTTTTCTTAGTTGTTTTATTTGGATTCGGTTTAGTTTTTTCAGTTTCAGACTTATAAAACCAAAATCGAACTGGTCAATTTTTTTAAAAAAATTTAATTAGTTTTTTTTCATGGTTTGATTTTTTTTTATTATTGTTTTTTAGTTTTCTCGGTTTAATTGGTTTTTTGATTGTTTTGTTCACTCCTAAAAAACACTATCATTGTTTGGGCATTCTTTTTTATGTTAGGAAAATTTTCACTTAGACTGCGGCATAACATAGACCATCTACCTACTATAATTCTATTATTTCACATTATTTTAAGGAAAGGAAAGGAATTATTGTTTATTATTTATTTATTTATTTATTATAATCCAGTTAAACCATTAAAAATATACTTAATTGGCCTTGGAAAAGTACTATAATTCTACACCTATTAGCATTATTCACTAGAATAGTATAATGACTATTTTGTCCATCCACCTAAAAAGCCTAACATAGGTTTTCAAGGATATTGAAGTCTTTTTATACGATTCATTTGTATTTTTCAAATTAACTAGAGACAAATATATCTTTGCTCATCTTAATTATATAGAGAAATAATCAAAATACTCTTAGAAACAAAAAATTTAAACATGGAGTTAAAGGGAGTTTTTGTATTTTTACAATGATTTTTTTTGTTATTATAATGTTAGTTAAGGTACAATTTGGTATTTGACTAAATATGTAAAATTTTAAAAAAAATGCATAGTGAAATGACCAAAATACCTTTAATAAAAAAAACTAAATTTAAGGTCAAAAGGCTTTTAAGGCTTTTCATAATAGGTTTTTTTTTATTATAAAGTTAGCATGGAGATAATTTTTTACTTAGCTAAATATGAAAAACCAAAAGGTTGGTGTCCGTGTACGACATTTGAAGATGCATGGGAGGTATCCGCTCACTCTATTCAACATGTATAATGCCTCCTAGCATTCAAAAAGATCATTATGTTATATCGTTGGAAGGGTCACCATGTTCTTTTTCAATGTGATGTGGCGTGTATATACAATGATGGTCTAGTTTGTTGTCAATAGACCTTTATTTTTTCATTTATTTTCTCTCTCCTCCCATAAAAATTACAGGTTAGCTAGCCATCTTTGTTGATTCTCTTTCAATTTTACTTTTTATTTTTTTAATTTCTAATTTTTATCTCGTTTTTTTTTACAGAAGTTTTATTTGTTTTCAATTTCATCATTCAATCTTAATTTACCAAATATTATGTTTTTTAATTTGGTCTTTATTTTTTTGATTTCTAGTTTTATTCTTTGGCCATTTTATAAAAGTTTTATTGCTTTTTAATTTCATCTTTCAATTCAATTAATGGTATTGTATTTTTTAATTTAGTCCTTAGTGTTTTCATTTCTATTTTTCTTTATTGACTATTTTTTATAAAAAATTATTATGTTTTTAATCCTTTTATATAATTAAGATTTTTTTTAATTTTATTCTTCAATATTTGATTGATTGATAATTGAATTCTATGGTTTTTTCAAAGTAACTGCTTTAAGTTTAATGATTTAGGTTGTGAGTTTGAAAAATTAACATGGATTTAGTGGGATATCCAAGGTTGACTCAACCTTGATTATTAGGTTTACAAGTTTGTCATATTAACTCAAGTTAACTAATACTTGTTTTTTATGTCATTGTTTTTACCTTGTTTTATTTTTATGTATTTAATAGGCTATGAATTCATCTACTATCATTTCCTTCTTTTTTTTTATTGAATTAAAGCAAGTTTATTCAACTAAATTGGATCTATCACCTAAATCACATAATTGTTTTTGTTTTTTAATACACTTGTAGTAGGTGAATATTGATTAGTACTTAAAAGTATACTTTTATCAAGATTTTATATCATTATTTTGCAGTTGAAATATCAATAACTCTCTAATTAAAGCATGTTTTATAATAACAAGTTTGATACTATAAGGTACCTTTAATTTATGGTAAATGTTCATCCTAAATACATTCTTATCATATAAATAAAAGAATCAATTGATGAGTTGAAATATTAAAATTGAAAGGACAAAAAGAGAGTCAAACTTTAAAAAGAGATGCTGATATAGTCCAAACTAGAACATTATTTGATAATTGGGTCATATCTAAAGCTGTAAATGTTAAATTTAGATTTATTTTATATGGATGTAAAGCTAAGACATAAGCCTAAAAATTTTATAAGAAGTCAAGACTCAATTCTGCTGTTTGGAAGTCTAAATCTTAACAACAACATAGAAGTCTAAATTTGTCTTACAACCTAGATACAATTTAGTATTCATCCTATATCTCGAGTTCTAGAAATCCAAATGACCCTAATATATTTTTTCTTGGAAAGCTATGATAATTTTCTAGAAATTTTATGTGAAAATTTGGTTTAAATTCTAATGTTATCAATGACATTTTATTTAGACAAAAAGATAAGGATTGTCATCAAGTCAAGATGTGGTCACCCACTCAATAATTAGTCATCAAATCAATAGTTCTAAATTTTGGCCTATAAAATGAGGGATTTGTCATGCATTTAGGCATTTTGGTTTCCATATCAAGATCATGCTCTTGCTTTCTCTTTTTGTATTTTTATAATGCTTAAGTTTTGCTTTCATTAATATCTTGTTTATACCTTTCATTTCCTTTCATTTACTTAGTTAACTTTTATCTCATTTATGTTCCTATCTTATTTATTTATGTTTTTCTCTTTCATTATGTTTAGCTAAGTTTTTTATATTAAAGTGAAAATGTTGTACTAATGGTGTAAGAATAAATATAGTGTAAACTTAACATGAACTTTAATGTTTGATACTAACATGTTTTGTATTTGTTATCTTATTTACTCTTAATACTTTGCTTGTTAAATGATTAATCTAAATTTATATTGTATAACACTTAGTACAATAAATATTTAGCACTTTCATAACCCAACTGTATGGTGTAAATGACATTTGTGCTATGAAAGGAACTTGATTTGTTGTTAATATAAGTAATAATTATGAATACCTAACAACATTTACAAGTATTAGCATTATTCGAATAAGATAACTAATATAAGCATGTTAACAATTTATAATTTGATTGGAACCTCATTCCAATTGAATAATAAGAGTTTATACTATAATTATTTGGAATACTGTTAATGGCTCTAATCTTGACATTTGTTGTTATCATTGTTTCATCTTTGAAATACTATTAATGGATCCTCTAAACTTGATATTTGTTGTTATCATTGTTTCATCCTTACATTAATATTCCATCTCAAAGTTCTCATCAACTTCTTGTTCTTCTATTATTACTATTACTACAACTATTACTGTTGTTGTTGTTGTTATTGTGGTTGTATTGTTGTTATTTATAATTTATATAATTAATTTCTTTATGGTTCAACCTCGGTCTTATCAGATTATGTATTACTTCGACACTCCTGCACTTAAAAGAATACATTAATCTTTTGGTCGTGTCAAATATTATTTTTTGCATAAAGAAATAGCCAGAACTCTCTCTGAAGCATAAGCGTAAGGCTTGTTGTGTTCTATTGGTATTATTCTTGTCATAATTAAATAAGAAAAGGTTAATTTAAAATGCTTTATTCAAATTTTAATTCATCTAGTACTAAATCCTAAATTTATACATAGTTTTGAATTATGTTTTTTATTAGCTCGTAACTCGCGTGATGTTATATCTATCCAATCCAAACTTAGTAATTAATAAAAAAAATGTGAATAAGACCAAAAACAATATTATAATTATAATATATTTTACATTTATATTTTTAATTTAGGAGCCCTGTAAAATTAAATAACAAAGTTGAGTTGTTCAACCAATTACAAGTAGCCACTAGTGCCTGCGCTTTTCTGCAAGGCTAGATTATTTCTTTTATGTAAAATATAATATTAATACAACTAAAAGATTGATGTCTTCTCTCAAATGCAAGAGTATCGAAGTAATAAATAAGCTGACAAAACCACAGTCGAACCATAGGGAGGTTAACTATATAAATAATAATAATAATAAGTTAAAGAAGACTTTGAAATTGTAAGATTAATATAAGGATTAAACAATGATAAAAAAAAATGTCAAAGTTAGAGGATCTACAAATGGTATTTCAAACAAGTATAGTATAAACTCTTTTTACTACTTAATTGGAAACCACATACAAAGAAGGTTCCAATTGAATTATAAATTTTTAACATGATTACATTAGTTATCTTATTCAAATAATGTTAATACTTGTAAATATTATTAGGTGTTCATGATTATAACTTATGTTAACAACAAATCAAGTTCCCTTCATTGCACAAATATTGGTTATACCATATAATTAGTCTATAAAAATACCAACTATTTATTATACCAAGCGTTATACAATATAAATCTAAAGTAACCATTTAACAAGCAAAGTATTAAAAATAAACAAGATAACAAATACAAAACATGTTAATATTAAACATTAAAGTCCAAATTAAGTTTACATTATACTTATTCTTATACCATTAGTGTTTTTACATTGACATAATAAATTTAACTAAACATAATAAAAGATAAAAACATAAATAAATAAGATAAAAACATAAATAAGATAAAAGTTAACTAAGAAAAAAAAAGGAAATGAGAAGTATAGACAAGAGATTAATATAAGCAAAACTTAAACATTATAATAAAGAGAAAGCAAGAACATGACCTTGATCTAAAAACCAAAATGCCTAAATGCATGGCCAAATGCCTCCTTTTATAGACAAAATTTGAAAACTATTGATTTGTTAACTAATTATTTAGTGGGTGGCTACATCTTATCTTGGTGACAATCATTATCTTCTTGTCTGCACAAAACGTCATTGCTAACAACAGAATTTGGATAGACTAGATAATAAAAGTTCTAGAAAATTGTCTTAGTTTTCCTACAAAAAAATAAGGTCATTTGAACTTCTAGAACTCGAGATATGAACCGAACACTGAAAAATATCTGAGCTGCAAGACGGATTCAGACTTTTTTATTGTTACTATAATTTGGACATGATTAAAGAGTTGATGTCTGCTTGACCGCTTTTTATGATCGGCTTGTTTTAACTCGCAAGTGCACGAGTGTGCGATGTAGCAATTAACTCGGTAAGATCGAGGTCATATCCACAGAGAGCTAGATCTGGAAATTAAGCTAGGTAACAAAAAAAACAACTCAAGAGAAATTAAATTAACAATAACTTGGTTGGAAATAATTGATGGATTTGTTTTCAAAGATGAAAAAGTGTAAATAGATTTTAAATGACAAGAAAAAGTAAGTCTTAGTCCAAATCAATTTTAATGGTGATGTATTGGTGATTCCTTCAAGATATATAAGATAACTCAACCTAATATCAACGATGGTGATATTAGATCGGAAGATATTACAATGAAGTTTAAAAGGATGAAGATTAATTATTGCTTAAGAATAAACAAGTATTTTCATATTAAGT
>SRLM01002550.1:0-10425 GCA_015708895.1 Populus ilicifolia | reverse complement strand
TAAAATAAGAGACTTAATGATACTTTTGATGCACAATCATGCATGAGAGTGTGGTCACATACATGAAGTGGTATACTTTGTAGAGTATCCTCATCATTTTCAGAAAATATGGCTGAAGAAGATAATCAATTAGTTCATAATGAGAATAATGAGAATAATTATGTTAAAACGCTTAGAGACCATATGAATCCTACAAGAACAAGTGTACCATCATGCATTGTCTTTCGTCTTAATGCATCTCATTTTAATTTTAAACTAGGCATTATTCAACTTTTACCTTCTTTTTATGGCTTAGAATTGGAAAATTCATTCTTACATTTAAGGGAATTTGAGGAGGTCTGCAACATGTATAATAACTCAAATTATAGCATGAACACTATAAAATTAAAGCTTTTTCATTTTTCGTTAAAAGATAAGGCTAAAACATGACTATAAAATTTGACACCAGGATCCATTCGTGCTTGGGATGAAATGCAATAACAGTTTTTAAATAAGTTTTTTCTATCTCACAGAACAAACTCTTTTAAAAGACAAATCATCACTTTCACTTAAAAACCAGGAGAAACATTTTACCAATATTAGTATAGGTATCGAGACTTCATTAACACTTACCTCATCATGGAGATTGGTTTCATATTTTTATAAAGGGTTAAAACCTAGAGATAGGCAAATTGTTGAATTGATGTGCAATGGAACTTTTGAAGATAAAGACCCTGATGAAGCAATGTAGTACTTAGACTTGTTCGCTAAAAATACTCAAAATTAAGACACCGCGGGTACTTATAAGGCACTAAGTAAATCTCAAACTCATACATCTAGTGAAGGTATGTACAACCTTAGGGAAGATCATAGCCTTCAAGCTAAGTTTGCATCTTTAGTTAGAAAAGTCGAAGCACTAGAATTGAAAAGGAGTGGTCAATTAAAATCTGTTGAAAACATTATGTCAAATCTATGAAACTAATGAATACTCAACCAATAATTGTCCAAGACATTCGTTTCTTCTATGGATGGCTGTCCAATAGAAACTCACAACCCAAGATAGACTTCATCGATTTGGTATACATGGTCCCAATAGATGCTCACTCTGTCTCCATAACAACGAAGATCACAACCACTTGTTCTTTGAATGCTCCTATACTAAAGCGATCTGGTGGGATGTTTGTGACAGATGCAACATTCCAAGAATGACAAAAGGATGGGATGAATGGATTCGATGGGCCACTGTCACTTGGCATGGCAAAAGTTTCGTCAATTTTTCTCGTAAACTCAGTTTTGCAGCTACAGTGTATCATATTTGGCAAGAAAGGAATGCAAGGACCTTTGCTGGAATATCTAGAACTCAGAATTTGGTCTTTCATCAAATCGAATGTATCATCCGTGATAAGCTTGATTTGATGAGGAACGTTCTACCAACAGATGAAAATAAAAGGATCCAACGAGCTTGGAGGGTTAATAACATAGATTCTTCATTTGATATTTAGCTGGTTGTATTGGTTTTCCTAGCGAATCAAGTTAGGTCTTGAGTTTTCAGTTCGGTGGCTAGCATGTAGCCATCTGTTGTTTTATGTTTCTACTCTCATTGTAAATCTGGGGTATGCCCCTTATAATCTTTGTATTGTTTTCCTTTAATATATACATCAACTTACCAAAAAAAAAAATGCCTCCATAAACAAGTGCGTGCTTTAAACAGTTTCCAAAGGGCCAACCATAACCCACACTCGCAAACATATAATCCTGGTTGGAGAAATCACCTAAATTTCAGTTGGAAGAGTGATAATAACAATGTACAAACTTCATAACCACCATTTCAAGCACATCATAATTTTCAAAATTCTCATGGATATGCACGTGCTTATGCTCCATCTCCTATAAGAAATTTTAAGGAAACTTTATATGCATTTATTGAAAAGCAAGAGACAATCAACACTCAACTTGCTCAAAACATAACAGATTTTAAACATACTCTTGCAAAATTCACATCTGCTTTAAGTTTTCAAGAGAAAGGTAAGTTTCCATCTCAACCACATTAAAATCTCAAGGGGCAACACAATGCAAATGCTAGTCTTAGAAGTCAACACATGGATCAAGTCAAATCAGTCATTACTCTTTGTAGTGGGAAGGTTATTTAAAAACCAAATCTTGAACCTTGTAAGAAAGATGATGAGTCGATCTCTAAGGGTAAGGAAGGCGTTGAATCTGAACATTGCAAAGAAAAGACTGATTCCCCTCCAGCACTTCTATTTTCTCATGCCATGACCAATTAGGAAGAAATCAAGGATGAAAAAGGCACCGAAAATATTGATGCAGATCTTTTATCAAAAGTGACAACAGATCCAACACCTGACATCACACCAATCGATGATTGCTTTCCTGATAAATCTCTACTTTCTTTTAGTTGAATGCCTTGGTTTGCTAAAAATATCAATTTTTTTGCTTCAGGATTTTTGCCAACTCACTAGAGTACTAGAGATAAAAGAAATTTTTTTAGCAACTTGCAAAATTTTTATGAGGATGACCCTTACTTATTCAATTATTATCTTGTTCAAATATTTCAAAAATACATTCCTAAAAAATGAGGTAAGTAATTTCATTAAATTTTGTCACTATAAGGCACGTGGGGATCATTTCTTGTCAAAAAAGAGGATTGTAGAAATCTTACAAAGTGAATTTTACTAGCTCATCATATTCAAGGAATCACATGTGACACGACTAAAAGATTAATCTCTTCTCCCAAGTGTAGGAGTGTCGAAGTAATAAATAACCCGGCAAGACCGGGTTAAACCACAAGGAGGTTAATTAAATAAATTATAGATGATAATAACAATAACAATAATAGTAGTAGTAGTAGGAGGAGGAGTAGGAGTAATAGTAAAAATAACAACAACAACAACAACAACAATAACAATAATAAAGAAAAAGAAAGAGAAGAAGAAGATGATGAGAACTTTGAGATGGAATATCAATGTAAGGATTAAACAATGATAATAACAAACAAGGTTAGAGGTTCCACTAATAGTATGCCAAACAAGTATAATATAAACTCTTATTGTTCAATTGGAAACCACATATAAAGGAGGTTCCAATCAGATTATAGATTTTTAACATGATTACATTAGTTATCTTATTCAATTAATGCCAATACTTGTAAATTTTGTCAAGCATTCATGATTATAACTTATGTTAACAACAAATAAAGTTCCTTTCATAGCTCAGGTGTCAGTTATACCATACAGTATAAGGCTATGAAAGTGCCAAGCATTTGTTGTACCAAGTGTTATACAACATAAATCAAGATTACTCATTTAACAAGCAAAGTATTGAAGAGTGAACAAGATAACAAATATAAAACACGTTAGTATCAAACATTAAAGTCCATATTAAGTTTATACTATACTTATTCTTACACCATTAATATAACCTTTTCACCTTGACATAATAAACTTAACTAGACATAATAAAAGAAAGAAAAATAAATAAACAAAATAAGAATATAAATAAGATAAAAGTTAACTAAGTAAAGGAAAGGAAATGAAAGGCATAAACTTGATATTAATGAAAGCAAAGCATAAGCAATATAAAAAAATACAAGAGAGAAAGCAAGAGCATGATCTTGATCTGGACACCAAGATGCCTAAATGCATGGCAAATGCCTCCTTTTACAGGCCAAAATTGGGAACTATTGATTTAATGACTAATTGGTAACAATCCTTATCTTCTCTTGTCTACCCAAAACGTCATTGATAGCATCACAATTGGAGCCACTTAAAAACATGACAGTTGTAGGAAATTGTCTTAGCTTTCTTGTGTAAAAAATTTAGATCACTTCAACTTCTAAAACTCCATACATATCAAAAATACTAAACAATGCTCAGGCTGGAGGATAGATTCAGACTTCTTTGTTGTTGCTCTAATTTGAACTTGAAAATGGCCTTTTTAGATCTCGGGCTTTATATGAAAGTTGTAGGCCTATGTCTTACCTTTCCATCCATATAAAGAAGACCTAAATATGATATTTATAGCTTCAGATATGACCCAATTACCGCATAGTGTTCCAGTTTGGATTGCACCGACATCTCTTCTCTAAGTTTGGCCATCTCTTTCTCCTCTCAATTTCAGCTCTTAAATTCATCAATTAATCCTTTCATTTATGTGATAGGCTTGCATTTAAAATTAATATTTACCTTAAATTAAAGGTATCTTATATTATTAGATATATTATTATAAAACATGTTTTAGTTAAGGAGTTATTGATACTTCAAGTGCAAAATGATGATATAAAATCTTGATAAAAATACACTTTTAAGTATCAATCACACCCCCCAACTAGCTTATTACTAGTCCCTAGTAATGAAAGCGTTAAAATAGAAAAATACTTTGCAATTCCACAAAGTAAGGTAGTCATCTTTTAACTTTCATTAATCTATCCAAATAAACAAACTCTCGTTAAATTTATATTCCTGCTCAATACCTCTTAACAAGATATTCATAAACCTTTTTTTTGTGCTCAATATATCAACACATAATTATGAGGCTTTTCTTGGAAGAAAACAAAATTTTTGTTCTAATGTTTAAGGTTAACTTCCTTGGGTTGGGATTATTATTTTTGTCTTTTTTTATTTATATATACATATAATTTAAAACACCATGCATCTTTAACCCATGTAACAAGCTTTCAGCTAATGACTCAGAAACCAGTTGGTCTCAAGGCATTAGGTGTTAAGACACCCTTATGAGCTTAGTAACTCGGGTTGTAGATATTGATATGTAGATAGTGCAATGTTTAATTTTCTTAAGCTTTTCTTCTCAACCCGTGTAACAAGCATTGGGTCAATAGCTTCCAAGTCAATTGACTTTAAGGTATTAGGTGTTAAAACACCCTTTCGGGCTTAATTACTTAGATTAGGGAGGCTACGAAACCAAATTTATTTACATTTTTATTATTATAATTTTTTTCTTTTTTCTTTTTCTTTTTTTTCTTTTTTAAATTATATACTATCCCTTTCCCTTAGTTGTTACCTTTAAAGTGTGTGTGTAAATTAAGATTTAAGAATACATGTTAAATAAGTATATGAGCAGAATTAAGTGATAACAATGCGAGAGTTTGTAAATCTGAATATTTCAAGAAGTATTATGATAGACCTTGTTATGAATGATTACTAAGATGCGTCTCAAGAGTCATAAAAAGTTCTCCTTACTCTGTCATCATAGTAACAACAATTTTGCATATGCTTTATGAGATAGAAAATACAATTAGTTTTTTTTTTTAGCTACTACCCTCTCCTCCCAACTAAAACGAGACATTGTCCTCAATGCTTAAAGGTAGAAAGATAGAGTATAGAAGATATCACCTGAAATAACAAACACTGACAAACCTGTGAATGTGAAGTTGGGCCCAAGAGAAAATATGAAAAATCTCTTCCAATGTGCCTAGACCACCTGGTAAAGGCAATGAAGGCATTAACATGGTTAAATATTGAATTCATTCGAGCTAACATTGTAGAGACCTGAAGTTCCTCTCCAATTGTTTTTCCAATGATGTCCCTTTATGCTAAAGCTTCGGGGACGACCCCCAAAACTTGACTACCTCCTAAAAATGCAGTCATTGACACACCTCCCATTAACCTAAAATTGCCTCCCCATACACTAAATGAATCTTTCTCTCAGCTAGCACTTGACCAAGATGATTTGCTGATTCTAAAAACTCCTTTTCTTTCCTAGGACTAGATCCACTGAAAATACAAATATTTCTTATCTAATGACCTGAGAAACTTGTCATTTCTACATACTTCTATATTTGTTGAATATATGTGTTGAGTAGAAATGAAAGGAAGGAAGAGAGGATTTTATAGATAAGAAATTAGAAAAGCAATCATACCACCTATATGTATGCTAACTAGTGTCTCACTCTCTCTCTCTCTCTCTATCTCTTTATTTATTTACTTTTAAAAAAGCATGTGTATGTATAGGTAGTTGTGATTGTGGCTCACATCTTCCCTTGGTTTTACGTCTAAGAATGGCTTAAACGCTCTCTATGGGTCAAGGATAGGCTTCCCATTCAGTTTTCTTAAAAACTAGCAAACAGGGTCTTTTTTAGTCAGATTCCCAAGATTATGTCAATCATGTTCTTTATGAAATACTAGCCATAAATCATGAATTGTCCGATGCACATCTCCACTAGGATGCGTCTCAAGAGTTAATAGAAGATTATATAAAGACTCTTTACTTAGGCTATCCTATTGCTTCAATTAACCAGCAAATATCTTCAGGAATTCCATGATTCATTAACAATCTTAATCTTGCACATCTAGCATGGTAAATTTTTGTAATCGCATTCTGAGGCAGAGCGGGAAAATACTTTTTCAATTTTTCAAGATTAGTGTCCATTTTCAAATAAGAATTGGAAGAGAAATTCAAACAATTGCACAAATATATACACAGATATCAGTTATTGTGGGAAACTGAAAGAATCGACTTAAGTCACGGAGTACCGTTATCCGCCATTTGACCGGAGTGAGAGAAACTATAAAGAAACACAAAAATAATATGAGAAAAAATCAGTCTTTATATAAAGGATCACCCAATTCAATAGAGTCATGTTCATCTGAAAAATTATCAAAGTAAATATTCAAACGATGTCCATTTACCTTGAAAACATTGTCATTTTTTGGATTCTCGATGTCGTAGGCCACTCCATCTTGATCTTAATTTTCAAGGAAATAAATACAGTCGAGAATTATAAAGCAAGACTTTTTGACCAACATTGAATGTTTTTCTCAGTATTTTCTTATGATGAAACTCTTTAATTCTTGCTTTATGAATTCTTGAATTTTCATATGCATCATTTCTTATTTTCTCAAGCTTATTTATTTATAATTTTTGCAGTTGACTAACATCATCCAAATTTTAATTGAAAGTTTTAATAGCCCAATAAGCTTTATGTTCAAGTTCCACAGGCAACTAACAAGGTTTTCTATAAACTGGTCTATAAGGTGACATATCTAATGATGTTTTATAAGCATCATTAAGTCTTAAAGACTAGTCTTTCCTATTAGGGTTCACTGTTTTTTCCAAGATTTGTTTGATCTCCCTATTAGCAAGTTTACTTGTCCACTTGTTTGAGGGTGATAAGGGGTGACAACTTTGTGTGTGATTCTATATTTTCTCATTAAAGACTCAAATAGCTTATTGCAGAAATGTGTTCCACCATCACTTATTATGGCTCGAGGGACTCCAAATCGACTCAAAATATTTTCTTTCCAAAACTTTATCACTATTTTGTGATCATTGTTTCGGCTTGGAATTGCCTCTATCCATTTTGAAACATAATCTACTACAACTAATATGTACAAGAAACCAAATGATGGAGGAAATGGACCCATGAAATCTATACCCCAACAGTCAAAGATCTCAACGACAAAAATAGGATTTAAAGGCATCAAATTGAGTTTTGAAATTGATCCCAACTTTTGACAATTTTCACAAGACTTGTAGAATGTATGTGAGTCTTTGAACATGGTCGGCCAATAAAATTCACTTTGTAAGATTTTTACAGGTGTCTTTCTTAATGAGAAACGACCCCCAAATGTCTCACAATGAAAAAATTTAATGACACTACTTACCTCATTGTCAGGAATGTATCTTCGAAATATTTGATCAGGTCAATATTTGAATAAATAAGGGTCATCCCAATAAAGGTTCTTCACTTCTTTCAAGAACTTTCTTTTATCTTGGGTACTCCAATGAGTTGGCAATTGTTTTGAAACAAGAAAATTAACAATATTAGCAAACCAAGGCATTGTAGAGACGAAAAGTAAAGACTCATCAGAAAAGTAGTCATCGAGTGGTGTGATGTCAATTTTTGAATCTATTGTCAATCTTGACAAGTGATCTGCAACAATATTTTTGCTGCCTTTCTTATCTTTGATTGTGATATCAAATTCTTGAAGTAACAAAATCCACCGCACCAATCTAGCCTTAGAATCTTTCTTAGAAAGAAGATATTTCAATGCTGCATGATCACTAAAAACAATAACAGGTGAGCCAACAAGATAAGACCTAAATTTTTCACATGCAAATACTACTGCAAGTAATTCTTTTTCAGTGGTGGTATAATTCATTTGAGCATTATTTAAAGTTTTACTTGCATAGTAAATTACATAAGGTTTCTTATCTTTTCTTTGTCCCAAAACAGCACCTACGGCATAATCACTAGCATCACACATTATTTCAAAAGGTAATGACCAATCACAAGGTTGAATGACAAGAGCACAAGTAAGCAAGTTTTTAAGTTTAATAAAGGTTTTTCCACAATGTTCAGTCCATTCAAAAATATTATCCTTTGTTAGAAGGTTACTTAAGGGCTTAGATATTATGCTAAGATCTTTGATGAACCTTCTATAAAAACCAACATGTCCTAGGAATGATCTAACATTAATAGATTTTAGTGTTGGCAAGTTTGCAATTAACTCGATTTTAGATTTGTCAACCTCAATTCCTTTTGATGAAACAATGTGACTAAGTATAATGTCGTTTGTTACCAAAAAGTGAAATTTTTCCCAATTCAGCACAAGATTCTTCTCTTCCAACATGGTCAAAACCTTTTCTAAGTTAGTCACACAATCATCAAATGAATCACCAAAAACAGAAAAATCATCTATGAAAATCTCAAAAAAATGTTCAACCATATCACTAAATATACTAAGCATGCATCTTTGAAATGTGGCTAGTGCATTACATAATCCAAAAGGCATCCTTCGATATGCAAAAGTACCAAATGGACATGTGAAAGTAGTCTTCTCTTGATCTTCCAATGCAATTTCAATTTGATTGTAACCCGAATAGCCATCTAGGAAACAATAAAATTCATGACCTGCAACTCTTTCTAGGATTTGATCCATGAAAGGTAATGGAAAATGATCTTTTCTAGTCATTGAATTAAGTTTTCTATAGTCAATGCACATGCGCCAACCGGTAACAGTTCTAATAGGAGTTAACTCATTGTTCTCATTTGTTATCACAATGATTCCAGACTTCTTAGTACAACTTGGGTAGGACTTACCCATTTGCTGTCAGAAATAGGATAAATGATTTTATTATCTAGAAGCTTAATGACTTCATTTTTCACTACTTCTTTCATATTAGGATTTAGCCTTCGTTGCATTTCTCTAGAGGGTTTACCATTTCCTCTAAATAAATTCTGTGTGTACAAATCAAAGGACTAATTCCTTTTATATCAGCTTTGGTCCATCCCAATGCATTTTTGTGCTTTTTTAAAATTTGTAATAACTTACCTTCTTGATGTGCATTAAGTTTAGAAGAGATTATTACCGGAAAAGTTTCATTTTCTCCCAAAAATAAGTATTTAAGATTGGATGGCAACGGTTTCAAATCAAGTTTGGGTGGTTGAACACTTGAAGGTATGGATTTAATTGATCGTGGTGGCAATTACTCAATTTGTGGCCTCCAATTACTTGTCTTTGATTCTTCCTAAAAATAAATCATTTGCAAATCGTCAGATTCATTAATAGGATAAATGATTTTATTATCTAGAAGCTTAATGACTTCAATTTTCACTATTTCTTTCATATTAGGATTTAGCCTTCGTTGCATTTCTCTAGAGGGTTTAGTATTTTCCTCCAAATAAATTTTGTGTGTACAAATCAAAGGACTAATTCTTTTTATATCAGTTATGATCCATCCTAATATATTTTTGTGCATTTTTAGAGTTTGTAACAACTTACCTTTTTGATGTGCATTAAGTTTGGAAGAGATTATTACCAAAAAAGTTTCATTTTCTCCCAAAAATGAGTACTTGAGATTGGATGACAACGCCTTCAAATTAGGTTTGGGTGGTTGAACACTTGAAGGTATGGACTTAATTGATCATTGACACGACGAAAAGATTGATGTCTTCTCCCAAGTGCAGGAGTGTCGAAGTAATAAATAACCCGACAAGACCGAGGTCGAACCATAGGGAGGTTATTGTACAAATTATAAATAACAACAATACAACAATAACAATAATAACAATAACAATAATAATAGTAATAACAGTAATAATAATAATAATAGTAGTAGTAGTAGTAGTAGTAGTAATAGTAAAAAAGAAAGAGAAGAAGAAGAAGATGATGATGATGATGATGATGAGATATTAAAGTAAGGATTAACAATGATAATAACAAATGTCAAGGTTAGAGGTTCCACTAATGGTATGTCAAACAAGTATAGTATAAACTCTTATTGTTCAATTGGAAACCACACATAAAGGAGGTTCCAATCAGATTATAAATTGTTAACATGATTACATTAGTCATCTTATTCAATTAATGCTAATACTTGTAAATTTCGTCAAGCATTCATGATTATAACTTATGTTAACAACAAATCAAGTTCCTTTCATAGCTCAGGTGTCGGTTATACCATACA